>CAKNYM010048470.1:51534-139679 GCA_932195095.1 Andricus curvator
GTGTAAAATACCCTTGTCCAGCTCTCACCAGTCCCAAAAACCACCGCTAAGTGTAAAATCCCATTGTCCAGATCTCGGCTACTTCAAAAATCACTATTAAATGTAAAATCCCTTGTTCCAGCTCTCCCTAGTCCAAAAAACTACCCCTAAGTAATAATTCCCCTTGTACAACTCACCCCTGCCTCAAAAACAACCCCTAAAGATAAAATCCGCTTGTTCAGTTCTCCCAAGCCCCAAAAATCGCCCCTAAGTGTGAAATCCTCTAGTCCATACTTTCCCCAGCCCCAAAATCACTACTAAACGTAAAATCCCCTTGTTCAGGTCTCCAACAAACATTTTCTGTCATGATAAAAAATTCCAAGCTATCGTACCGCCCCTAAAAATTTGCCGCCCTAACCCATGGCCTTTTTGGCCTCTGATGTGAATACAAAATAAAAATGCATACAAATTTACGAATCTAAAGGCGGGGTGAGCGGGTAAAAGTAGCAGGAGTGAGTGGCGACGAATAAAGGGTATATTAAGGGAAAGGAATTGATGAGAAATAAGGTGAGGGGAGTAGGACAAATGAGGGGAAATACGAAAAATTGTGGAGGGAAGGGTAAGTAGAGGAAGTGAGTAGATGGGTGAAGGTGGAAATCATAGGAGAGAAAATAGGGGAAGTGAGGAAAGTGGGAGTAGGGGAAGTGTAGAAAAATGAAAGAAAGTGAAGTAGGGAAAATGAGGGGAAGTGATCAGGGGGAAAGTAGGGGAAGTCAGGAGAGAGGAAGTACGGGACGGGGAGGAAAAGTCAGGGAAGTGGAAATTAGGGAAGGCGAAGTAGGGAAATTGATTATAAATGAGGATGAGCATCGGTGGAAAAATGATGGAAAATGAGGGGAGTGGAAGTAGGTGAAGTAAGAGGAAATTAGGGGAGGGGAGGTAGTAGAAATAAGGGGTAGTAGGGAGAGTTATAGGAAAAATGGGGAGGTGGATTAGACGGACAAAGTGGGTAAGTAGCGGTAGTGGAGGGAAAGTGAGGGTAAATTAAGGGAGGGGAATTGAGGTGGGATCCGGACCATCTAGAACCTCCATCGAGTTTTATAGAGAATTTTATTTAACCATATGCTATGTAAATCAGCAACTTCATTAACAAATTTTTGCACGCGATATTCTGCTTTTGCTTACAAATGAAGTGCAGTGAAATTGCGTATCAAATTCAATAGAAGCAATCTGGTTTCGATGCTACAGAGTAGACGCACTACCCCGTACCCACTCTATTATTGGAAAGCACGGAACGGGAAATGGAGAATATATTTTAGAGTTCTCGCTACAATTTTCATTCCTCCTGACGTATTCCCAGTTTCTATATGAAGTACCATTAATCTCTAGAAGGGAATTATTCGATCCAATTTTATTGAGCTGAAAGACCGGAAGTGCTTTATAGGAAGCTTCTTAATTACCTTGATGATGATTCTGAATGATTATTCACCCGAAGGGATAGAATTCTGAAACTAAAATTATCAAACAAATTATTTTAAACTATAAAATATGGTTTTCATTTTGGTAAAATCAGGGTGCCCACGGAACTTCATTTTCCAAATTCCCTGACTTTTCCCTGACCAATTTTTCATTTTCCCTGACTATCACTATTCAACTGAACTTTAAGAATTGCAAATTTATTTATTCATTCGCACCAAAAAAGATGACATTGCTATCATAAAAGATGAAATTTCAATTTAAAAATAGAATTTTCAATCAAACAGTTGAATTTTCGACCATAAAGGTGAGTTTTCAACAAAATTGTTTAATTTTTAAACAAACAGTTCGATTTTTAAATAAATTGTTGTATAGTCAACCTACAATCATGAACTTTCAACCGAATTATCGAATTTTCAAACAAAAAAGATTAAACTTCAACCAATAAAAGTTGCAGTTTCAATCAAATAATGGAATTTTTTAGAAGAAAATTGAATTTTCAACAAAAAAAAAGATTAATTTTAAATCCAGAATCATCTACCAAAAAAAAATTTTTTAACAAACTACTTGAATTTTCAACAAAATAATTAAATGACCAAAAAAAGATTAAACTTTAAACAAAAACAATTTCATTTTCAACCAAATTGTTGAATTTTCTCTCAAGCTAAAAAGTCAAGCGTGTTAGAAAACAGTTGAATTTTAAACCAAAAGAGATGAACTTACAACAACAAAGTTAATTTTCAATCGAGAAAGATGAATTTTTAACAACAACGAATCAATTTTCAACCAAAATGTTTCATTTACAACCAAATAGTTGAACTTTAAAGCAAAAGAAACGAATTTTCCATCCAATATTCAATTCTTTAATACAAAAATATTTAACTTTAACCAAAAACAGTTACATTTTCAACCAAATAGTTCAATTTTCATGCAAAAAGATGAATATTTTAGAAGATGATTGAACTTTCAGTCCAAAAAGTTTAACTTTTGAAAAAAATATTTTAATTTTCAACAAAATAATTAAATTTTCAATAAAATAGTTGGATTTTTAACCAAATTGCTGAATTTACAACGTACAAAGATATTTTTTAACCAAAAAATGTAATTAGCTGATATTTCAACCGAAAAATATGAATTTTCTACCAAAAGAGATAAATTTTAAAAACCAAAAAGACGAAATTTCAACCAAGAAAATTATTTTTCTACAAAATAGTCCAATTTTCAACCGAAGAGATGCATTTACAACCAAACAAGGGTTCCAACAAATTAAAATTATTATTCAGTCAAGAAAAAAAAAATTTTTTATCGAAATTACTGAACTTATAAGCCAAAAAGCGGTTTTTCTGTAAAAGAGTTAAATTTTCAACTCGTAAATATGAGGTTTCAACAAAAAAGTTAATTTTCAATTATAAAAGTGGAATTTTCAACAAAATAGTTTAACTTTGAAGCAAAAGAGACGAAAATTCAATCAAATGGTTCATTTTTTAATCAAAAAATATTAAACTTTTTTCATCAAAAAAATATTTGAATTTTTAACCAAATAGTTGAATTTTCAACCTACAAAGATAAATTCTCAACCAAAAGATGTAATAGTTAATATTTTAACCTAAAAATATGAAATATCTACAAAAAGAGATACATTTTAAAATCAAAAAGACAAATTTTTAACCCTGAAGATTAATTTTCAGCAGAATAGTCCAATTTTCAACCAAAAAGATGAATTTTTAACCAAAAAAGCGAATTTTCAACGAATTAAGTTTTTTCAGT
Source organism: Andricus curvator (assembly GCA_932195095.1). Taxonomy (NCBI): domain Eukaryota; kingdom Metazoa; phylum Arthropoda; class Insecta; order Hymenoptera; family Cynipidae; genus Andricus; species Andricus curvator. Next base: position 54,757 of record CAKNYM010048470.1, read on the forward strand.
CAAAAAAGAAAGAAAAATTTTATACGAATTATTGAACTTTCATGCCAAAAAGGCAATTTTCTGTAAAGCAGTTGAATTTCCAGCCAGAAAATATGAATTTTCAACAAAAAATTTAATTTTTAATCAAAAAAGAGGAAATTTCAAAATATGAAGATTAGTTTTTCACTAAAAAAGACGAATTTTCGAACAAAATTTTCGACAATCAATTTTTAAAAAGATAATTACATTTTCAACTAAGGAAGATTTCAGTTGAATTTTCAACACCAAAATATCCATTTGCAAAAAAAAGTGAATTTTCCATCAAATTAGCGTAAGTTTCAAGCCAAAAATACAAATTTTCAAAAGAAAAACTAACAACTTACCATTAATATTCAAAGACCAGAATCATAATCTTGTACATTTTTCACATAGAAACTTTTATAAGCAGAATAAAACCGTTTCAACTTAAAATTAAAAAATTTGAAATCTATTGTCCTTGACCACTATTTTAAGGTGCTTCAAACGATTCAGTTTTTAGAATAATACAAAACACGGCTACAATGATGAATTTTTTGATGTAATATTTTCACCACATAAGCTGAAGGCTTATACATGTGCATGACCAGAGCCCTTTTTTCGAAAAATGGTCTTGTTGTTGTTGTTTTTTTTTTTTTGTTAATTGAAACGCACTTTGAAACGGTGAGCCCCTGTCTTCGGTTCACCATGGGTACACTTCCAGTGGCACGTTGCTCATTTTCAGGCGCAGAAGATTCAGCATATTTTCAATTAACAAAAAAAAAGACAATTTTTCGAAAAAGGGGCTCTAGTCATGCACATGTATAAGCCTTTAGATTATGTGGTAAAAATATTACATCAAACAATGGATCCTTGTATACGTATTTTATATTATTCTAGAAACTGACTCGTTTGAAGAACCTTAAGTGCCTCTCATAGGAATTTCCTGACTTTTGCAAGATTTTTTTCAAAATCTCTAACTTTTCCCTGAAAAAAATAAAATCTCTTAACTTTTTCCTGTTTTCCAGGTTTTCCTTGACTCACGACTACCCTGAAAATATAAATGAACACGAAATTTCACAAAAATATTTTCTCCTTTCAGCGGAATTATACTCTCGAGACTTGTGAGTAATGGGCTTTAATTTCTAATATAGGAGTAATCTCCTGACAGGGGAAATTTAAGATTGATAGCCTTTTCTTGATCAGGAAATCATAAATTCTCTTCCAGTTCATCCAGAACTGAGAATATTAAATATTTCTTAAAAATATAAAATAATTAATTAAAAATTGTAAAACTTAAATCTAATTGGTTAATATTCATTTTGAACACTATAAACTTAAAAATACTCGAAAATTAGGGCTTTGAAATCGCAAATTTGTAATTTAAATATGAAATTATCAATTTTTTAATAATTCAGACTTCACAGCCCAAAATGCTCTCGAAACAGAGGAAATAAGTTAACAAAATAGTTGAATTTTCAATCCAAGGATGGATTTAATTTCAACCAAAATTTTTCGTTTACAATTAAATAGTTAAGAACTTTGAAGCAAAAGAGATGAATTTTTAACAAAGTAATTAAAGTTTTAGCCGAATAGATGAATTTTCAAGCAAATAGACGAATTTTCAAACAAAAAAGATTGAACTTCAATCAAATAGTTGTATTTTCAAGTAAAAAAAAAAGAATTTTTCAAAATACAGTTGGGTTGTGAACCTGAAAAGTTGAATTTTCAACAAAAAAGATAATTTTCAGAAAAGAAAAATGAATTTGCAACCAAATAGTTGCGTTAAAAATTAATAATTGTTTTCAAGGAAAAAGATGAATTTTTTAGAAGACAGTTGAACTTTTAAAAAAAAAAGTTAATTTTCAATCAAGAAAGATACATTTGTAACCAGAAAAGATGACTTTTCCACCATAAAATATGAATTTTCGATCCATAATTAAGAATTTTCTATACAAAAAGATGAATTTGCAACAACACAGTTGAATTTTTCACCAGAAAAGATTATTTTTGAACAAAATAATTGAATGTTATGTTCTTTTTTTTGTTGAAAATTCATCTTTCTTGATTGAAAATTAACTTTTCTGTTGAAGATTTAACTCTCTTCTAAAAATTAGTCTTTTTGTTATGAAAATTCAACCATTTGGTTCAAAATTCATCTATTTTGTTGAAAAATTCCACTATTTTAACTGAAAGTTCAACTATTTGATTGTAAACGCAACTTTTCGGTTAAAAAATAATTTTTTGTTTGAAAATTCAACTATTTGGTTAAAAAAAGAGATTAAACCTCAACCAAATACAATTGCATTTTGAACGAAACATTTGAATTTTCAAAGAAGAAAGATGATTTTTCTATCAAAAAAGATGAACTTTTAACCAAAGAGTTAAATTTTCAAAGAAAACAAAAATTATTTTTTAACCAAACAGTTGCATTTACAACGTTAAATCTCGTTAAATTTTTATGCCAAAAAAGACGAATTTTTTAGAAAACATTTAAATTTTCAACAAAAAAGTCAATTTTCAACCAAATGGACGAATTTTCAAGCCAAAAAAATTAATTTTCAACAAAACAGTTCAATTTTCAACCCAAAAAGGCGAATTTTTTCAAAGGCAGCTAAATTATGAACCTGAAAAGTTGAACGTTAAAAAAAGATAATTTCAAATAAAAAAAGATAAATGTTCAATCAAATACATAAACTAAAAAAAAATTAAGGAATGACTTCTCCACCATAAAAGACGAATTTTCAATCCATATGGAAGAATTTTTTATCCAAAAAGATACATTTTCAACAACACCGTTAAATTTTTGATCAAAAAAAATTACTTTTGAACAAAATAATTGAATTTTATGGTTTAAAAGAAATATTTTTGGCTGAAAATTCATATTTTCTGCATGAAAGTTCAACCATTTGGTTAAAAATTCATCTTTTTTTTCTTAATCCGTTTATTTTGATTGAATATCCGACTATTTGTATGTAAACGCAACTATTTGGTTGAAATATGATTTTTTGTTTTGTTTTGAAATTAAGCTAAATGGTTACAAAAAGAGACTAAACCTCAACCAAAAACGGTTGCATTTTTAACAAAACAGTTCAATTTTTAAAAAGTAAAAAGTATTTTTTAACCAAACAGTTGCAAATAGTTGAACTTTCAATTAAAAGAGGAAAATTTTCAATGAAATAGATTAATTTTTAACGAAATGGTTGAATTTTCATGCCAAAAAGACAAATTTCTTAGAAGACATATGAAGTTTCAATCAAGCAAAAGGAATTTTCAACAAATAGATTTTTTTCAACCAAGAAAGATGAAATATTAACATATTGATATTAATATATTAGGATGTAATTGTCGCTTGTGTCCTTTTTCCAACAAAATTTTTTATTTACAATCTAGCTTTATAATAAAAGTTCAAAACAAATTTTTAGATCTTCTTTGGTTGAATTTTTGACCACTCATTTTTTCTCATCTCTCGGGTCGTTTTTCAAAAAATTTAATTTTTTATTCTTAAACATATTTTTTACGAATAAAAGAAAATCTACTCGTACTATCTGAAAATTATTATTAAAAAATGGGTCGATCGTTTTTGGCTGAATAACTTTTGTGTATTAATTTTTTTTCGTACCTTGTGTCGTTTTTCAACAAATTTAATTTTTTAAATTTTCAATGTTATTCTTTACGATTAAAAAAAAAAATAAGCGTCCTATCCAAAAATTATTGAAATAAAATTTGTAGCTCTTTTTTGGAGGAACAACTTTTGTTTATTAATTTTTTTCGTAGCTTGTGTCGTTTATCCAAAAATTTTATTTTATTTTCTAAGATTAAAACCAAAACTAGGCGTTTCATCAAAAAATAATTAATAACAAATTTGTAGCTCTTATTTGGGTGAACAACTTTTGTCTAATTATTTCTTTTCGTAGCTTGTCTCGTTTGTCCGAGGATTTAATTTTTTTATTTTCAATGTTGTTTTTAACAAATAAAACAAAAACTACGCATCCTATCAAAAAATGATTAGCAACAAATTTGCAGCTCTGTTTTCGGTGAACAACTTTTGTCTCATTATTTTTTTTCGCAGCTTGTGTCGTTTTTACAAAACTTTAATTTTTTCATTTTCAATGTTGTTTTTTTACGAATAAAACAAAAACTACGTGTCCTATAAAAAAGTGATCAATAACAAATTTGCAGATCTTTTTTGGTATAAAGCTTTAAAGTAGTTCTCGTGCTAAAAATCAGATCGCAGAAAAAACGTTTTTTTATGATCTTAAGGATCAAAATAATATTATTGATGATGAAATTTCAAATGAAAAACATTAGTTTTAATGAAAGAATTGTAAAACTTACAAACAAAATTTTTTAAGAATATTTTTTCTAGTTTAATTTTTTCTTCCTATCGCTTCTTTTCATTGTCTGAAAAATTGTTACATTTTAATTAATGATAAATTTTTCTATGACTGAAATCGTCAACAAATTTAAAAAAACACAATTTTCTAAACAAATAACTGTATTTAAAGATAATTCACTTATTTGATAAATTGGGAAAGTAGAGTTCTAAGAAATTTTTTCCCCGCAAAAATAAGCCATGATTTATTAAATTCCAGTCATTTTTTGAAATCGATAAAAAGCGGCAGTAAGAAAAAAATTCAAGAACAAAAACTTTTGATAGAATCACTATTTTTCGTAAGTTTTAAACTTTTTTTTTGTCAAAAATAATATTTTTGTTCATAAGAAATGACTAATATTATTTTAGTTCTTAAAATCATAGATAAAACAAGAATTCAACGATCAAATTTGACAAACACCACAAAATTCTCCTATTGCAATTCCTAAAAACAAAAAAATTTATTTCTTTGCACAAAAATAAAAACGAGGAAAGAAAAATGAGAAGGCAACCAACCAAATCCCCTTCCTTCTCTTTTTTATTTCTTTCGTCCTTTTTATTTTTATTATTATCAAATCACAATATGAAAGCATGCACAATATTTACCAACGTTTCGGTGCTCACACAGCACCCTTATCAAGGCAAGAAAAATTAGAGCAGGTAGGAACAACGACAAAATAGCGACGCTATCGCCTCGATACCTGACAACTAAATGTAGGTCAAAAGGCAAATCCGTTATAAACAAACAAGAAATAAGAGAAAGTCAAGACCCCTGAAAACTTATTGCTAAATGTAATTAATCATACTAGAATAACCCTTGTTTAATTTATCCAAATCAGTTTGTAAATTAATAGACAACATATTTTGTTTTTTAATATAAAGCATTTCCATGAATTCTCTCTTTCTCTCATTACTTTCACTGTGTAAAATTTCAACATTATCCCAGTCAAACTCATGGTCAACATCAACAAACCCTCTCGTATGTCTAGCAAGAACACTCTTATAACAACGTCCCAAACGAACATCACTTTTGTGTTCCTCCACCCTAGTATTAAGAAGTCTGCCAGTCTGTCCCACATAAGTCATCTTACAGATCCTGCAAGTGATCTTGTCTAAAGGATCTTTACCAAAAGTTATTATTGTATCAATTTCAAATGGTATACGGAAAATAGTATGAATATTAAATTTCTTTAACCTAAATTCAATAGTTTTCGAAATTTGACCAAAAAAAGGAAGAAAAAAAGTATTCTTTCTGTGAAATGAAATGTGGGACAAACCTAGAGCTCTGTCAACTAAGTTTTTGATTACTGCAATTTTGTTTTGAAAAGGATGAGCCGAAAAGAAATTTAAAATTCTACCTGAAAATGTACTTTTCCTATAGCAATTCGTAATAGTATTACCATCCTGACCCTTAATTACTTCAACGTCCAAAAAAACTGATTCTATTATTGTTCTCTATTTCATGGGTAAATTGAAGTTTTGAATGAAAACTATTAAAACCATCAAAAACTGTCTGTAACTTTGCTAGAGGAACACATAATAAGGTGTCATTAACATACCGAAAGTAAAAGGGCAAAACAAAATCCAGCTTCTTGAAAGCAAAGACCTCCAAATCTTCCATAACTATAAATCATGCTTTCAAGAAGGTGGATTTTGTTTTGCCCTTTTACATTCGGTATGTTGATGACACCTTATTATGTGTTCCTCTAGCAAAGTTACAGGCAGTTTTTGATGCTTTTAATAGTTCTCATTCAAAACTTCAATTTACCCATGAAATAGAAAACAATAATAAAATCAGTTTTTTGGACGTAGAAGTAATTAAGGGTCAGGATGGTAATATTATTACCATATTACCAATTGGTATAGGAAAAGTACATATTCAGGTAGAATTTTAAATTTCTTTTCGGCTCATCCTTTTCAAAACAGAATTGCAGTAATCAAAAACTTAGTTGGCAGAGCTCTAGGTTTGTCCCACATTTCATTTCACAAAGAGAATTTGAATATTGTTAGGAATATCCTTTTTCGTAATCATTACCCACAAAAGTTGATTGGGCAACATACCACAATTAGAATTCAACAAATCAAAAACAAACAAAGTAACATTTTATCTACAGATAATCAGAAAGAATTGAGAGAATATAGTTCTTTCAATACTTTTGTTCTTCCTTTTTTGGGTCAAATTTCGGAAACTATTGAATTTAGGTTGAAGAAATTTAATATTCATACTATTTTCCGTATACCATTTGAAATGGATACAATAATAACTTTTGGTAAAGATCCTTTAGACAAGATCACTTGCAGGATCTGTAAGATGACTTATGTGGGACAGACTGGCAGACTTCTTAATACTAGGGTGGAGGAACACAAAAGTGATGTTCATTTGGGACGTTTTTATAAGATTGTTCTTGCTAGACATACGAGAGGGTTTGTTGATGTTGACCATGAGTTTGACTGGGATAATGTTGAAATTTTACACAGTGAAAGTAATGAGAGAAAGAGAGAATTCATGGAAATGCTTTATATTAAAAAACAAAATAAGTTGTCTATTAATTTAAAAACTGATTTGGATAAATTAAACAAGGGTTATTCTAGTATGATTAATTACATTTAGCAATAAGTTTTCATGGGTCTTGACTTTCTCTTATTTCTTGTTTGTTTATAACGGATTTGCCTTTTGACCCACATTTAGTTGTCAGGTATCGAGGCCATAGCGTCGTTATTTCTTCGCTGTTCCTACCTGGTCTAATTTTTCTTGCCTTGATAAGTGTGCTGTGTGAGCACCGAAACGTTGGTAAATATTATGCATGCTTTCATATTGTGATTTGATAATAATAAAAATAAAAAGGACGAAAGAAATAAAAAAGAGCAGGAAGGGGATTTCGTTGATTGCGTTCTCATTTTTCTTTCCTCTTTTTTATTTTTGTGCAAAGAAACAAATTTTTTTGTTTTTAGGAATTGCAATAGGAGCATTTTGTGGTGTTTGTCCAAATTTGATCGTTGAATTCTTGTTTTATTTTCAGGAATTCTATACATTAAATTCATTGAATTAAACCTTACACAATTTAAACATGTCCAATACAATATTCTAAGCAATTGTCCGGATTTGCGTGTGTGTGTGGATTTGTGTGTGTGTGTCTGTATGGATGTCACACTTTCTTGTGAACACGATAACTTGAAAACGGTTGCACATAAATTAATGAATTTTGGAGAGCTTATTTTTACCATTAATATCTTGAAACTGACCAAAGGATTTCTAAAAATATTCATGGTACTTTTTTTACCACTCAATAATATTTTAAAAATCGGTTTCTTATAGTAAAACTTTTTTCATTAACATAATTCAAAGTTGATGCAAGAACATAAAAGATTCCTTGGTTCGAAACGAATTGATTGACCTATAATATTAATACATTTCATTAAAGATTAGGAAGTTATGATACATATATATTTTGAAAATCGATTTGTATAGTAATTGTAAGATACTAGTATGATGAGTAATTCAATATTGCATTGTAATTTTGTGATATTATGGTAATTGCCAATTAGTTTGTAGTAGGTGACGATTGTTACCAAAGGATTTTAAGTTTATATGATGAAGGATACACATATTGTAAAACTCAAAGGAGTCTACAATGGAGAAATAAATAAATAAACTGGTAATATATATATTTTTGAAATCGATTTTTATAGTAAAAATTTTCTCATTCTCATAACTTAACGTTGATGCGAGAATAGAAAAGTTGTGTTGATTCAACACGAATGGATTTTCACTAACATAATTAAAAATGTATGCAAGAACGGAAAAGATTCCTTGATTCGAAGCAAATCACGGTGGTCCGACTTCCATGTATTTTTTTGTCTAAATATTTGCTCCGCCAACAGAGCCATCTTCAGTTGGTCTCGAAAAACGAAGAGCTCTGTGACGGCATGTGAAGTTCAAATTCTTAACCTCAAAGTTTGTTTACGTCGTTTTTTTTTTTGCTAGGCATATTTGGTTCGTTGAAATAGTTGAACTAAAATTAAGAAAATTTACGCGTAAGTATAGAATAATTTTATAAATTGTGACATGTTTTCAGTTGAAAACATTCACGTATATTCACTGTTCATTCAACCAGGGTGTCTAGCGCTTCAACGAAAAAAAATTCCAGGACTTTTCCAGGTTTTCCAGGACCAAATATTCGAATTTCACATAAAAAAGATTAAACTTCAACCAAAAACAGTTGCATTTTCATCGAAATAATTGAATTTTCTAGAAGACAGTTCAGTTCTTAACGAAAGAAAAGTGAATTTCAAATCCAAAAGAAAGAACTTCTTGTCCAAATAGCTGAATTTTCAACAAAAACGACCAAAGTTGAACCAAGAAGATTAATTTTCTACCAAAAATGTCAAGTTTTAAACAAAATACATAAATTTTCAAATAAATAGTTGTATTTTCAACTTAAAAAGATAAATTTTCAGTCAAAAAATACTTCAACAAAATAGTTGAATGTTCAACCAGATATGAATTTTCAACTAAAACGATGAATCTGCAACCAAGAAAATAAATTTTTAACAAAGTAGGTTAACTTTTAATTTAAAAAAATACAAATTTTCAACCCGAAAGACGAATTTTCTACAAATCAGTTGAATTTTTCAGATAAAAAAGAAAAAAATTCTCATCCAAATTGTTGAACTTTTAAGCCAAAAGACGATTTTTTTTATAAAACAGTTGAATTTTCAACCCGAAGCTATCAATTTACCACCAAAAAAGTTAATCTTCAACCAAATAGTTGCAGTTTTAATCAAAAAAGATGAAATTTTAACCAAAAAGATTAGTTTTCTACCAATAAAGACGAATCTAAAAAAGATCAAGTTTCAATAAAAAAAATGGAAAAGTTACATTTTCAGGTAGAAAATTAATTCAAAATAAAAAAAAAATAATTTTCCACAAAATAGTTAAATTTGCAACCAAAGAGTTGGACCTTGAAACCAAAATTAATTTTCAACAAAGTGGTTCAATTTTTACCCAAGTAGTTGAATCTTCAATTTTAAAAAGTCAATTTTCAGCCAAAAATGGAATACTTCAATTTTCAATTAAAACTATTAATTTTCAAACAAAGAAAAATGAATTTTCAACAAAAAAGATACATTTTTAATTAAAATTATGAATTTTCAACAAGAAAAAAAGAAAGTGGTTCAACCTTCGCTCAAATAAATCAATTTTCTATTTTCTGTAAAATTCTCAACTAAAAGTATAATCATTGAGAGGCGACAGCTGAAAAATATTTAAAATTTTATAAAATATAAAAATTTTCACCAGGTTTTTCCAGGTAAAAAAATTTAAGATCTTTTCCAGGTTTTCAAGGATTTCCAGGACGATAGACACCCTGAATTTAACTGTACAGAATTCTACGTGAATATTTTCACCTGGGTTATTATTTAAAATATTTTGATATGAAAATATGTAGCTTGAAAAAATCATATCTTGGCATATATTTTCAGTAAGAAAATCAGTGTTTGAACAACTGAGATGGTTAAATGTAAGTTTCCCGGCTGTCCTCCGGGACAAAGGAAACACTTCATCGTTTGCCTCATGATAGCATTATTGGACATTCATGGATAATTGCATGTGGGAATCCGCAGCTGCTCGAAATGACCTACGATGCCATTCGAAAAAAAGGTATTCGAATTTGTCGTCTACACTTCAATGATTCGTGATATTTAGCGCAAACAAATAGGCCGACATTGAAAGCCAGAGTCATCATCAGAGTTGGTACAACTCTGATGCTGCCATCATCAAAATGTACACCAATGATCACTTCCACCGATGTTCAAGAAGTTATGGACGAAGAAAAATTTGACAGGCAAATTAATTTTGAAGACATCGTCCAAAATCAGACCTCTCCAGGCTTGCGATACAATGCTTTACCAAAATCGCCACACATTAGAAAACGTTTGGCGATGACGGATGGTGAGAAAGTACAATCACCCTTTTTTCATCTAGCGACTTGGAAAGCTCCAGAACTTTTGTGTTCATCAAAAGTTAATGAGGTGCAATCTACATCGAAGAAAACTGGAAAACTGAAAAACGAAAATAACGACCCATATGATTTTGATGAGGATCAGATTGTCAATCCAGTGCTGTCAAGCACAACAAAGGAAGGAGAAAAAATACGACCACATATTAATGCGGAGATACTGAGGACTCCAAAATCTTTGCCAAAAAAAACTGATAAGAGAAAGCTTTTAGATGGCATGGGTAGTTCACCAAATAAAGTGCACAAAAATGGTAAGACTGGTGTAAAATGTAAGAAAGGGAAAGAAGTTACGGGGAGAAAAGCAACAGAGAAAGTAGGTACAGAGAAGAAAATTGGCGAGAAAAAAGTGAAAAGGATTATATTGGGAAGTTACGTAAACAGAATGACTTTGACCCCAAGGGCTAGAAAGATTTTCGATGCTGCATCCGAAATTAGAGAGAAATTGTATCACAATAAAAAGACAGTTAAAAGGTACAATTATAATGAACATTTATTTTTACAAAATATAAAAATAAAGTATAATAAATGCATTCATTTTACATATCAAAATTTAGAAGCTAATGACAATTCAACAATATATCGTTGAGGCGAGTGCATGATTTAAAAATTCCGCCGTTATGAAAATAAAAATGTCTGCGAAATACGTGATTTTAGCGAGCCTATCGTCGTTGTAAAATTAGGAAAGACGATGGGCGCAGAGTGGGGGGGGGGGGGATATCGATTTCGAGGTACCAGGAGTAAGACTCTCTAATGATCGCTCATTAGATCGTCTTCTTTTGGTCATCGCATTCGAATCCGCGCCATACTCTCCGTACTTTGAGAGAATCGGAAAAGGTATTATTACATCCATTTGTTCGTTAGGAAGTGATATGTGAAAGTCTTATTTGGTGAATTAGTCATTATAAAAAGTTTCGTTTTTTGTTCCTTTTGTAAATTTAGTGTGGCGTGTTCAACGAATTATTTATGTCGCCTGAGTCTAATCAATCCAGGAAATGAGCTACATTTCTGACTCCTAGACGCTATTATACATCGCTTCGATACCGCTGATTTCGAATGGAAATGATTTGATCCACTGATCCAAAATTCAACAAGCTGATGCGATTTTCTGGGTAATTCTTGCTGTCGCCTCTAATTTTTAAGGGACGAGTTCCAAATCCATTTGATATCCCTTGAATGTCGACTGGGCCATCGTTTGGTTCTCCATCTCAAATCAACGGCTAAGCGTTTTAACCTGCGATAAGTATTTTTGATTTCCTGGATCGCAATAATTTTCTTTTGCCTAGAAGAATTTATCCTCTCAAATTTTACTGGCTGTGCGAATTTTATATTTTGACATTCGAACTTTATCGTTATTGGTCTTTATTCAAATTTTAATTTCCATGTGTGATGAGTATGTATGTGAGGCGAACTAATTGCTCGAGATATATGTAAATGTGTTTCTTTGACATTGAATAGACTATTTTCACAACAATATTCAAACTCTGATTCATCGGTGCTTGATAAACCTGATATATAATTTGTAAATTTCATTTCTTCATAGATATTTTTGATGATGTTAACTTTTAAATTTTCTAATTGCCAATCTAACTTATTTTAGATTTTATTTGAAGACCATTTTTTCATGCTTTAACTGGACATTCGAATTTAAACAAATATTTAGAGTAGAACCTATTAAGTTTTGACATTAAATGTTCAATTATTTTCAAAGTATGAACTAATTGCTACATCGTGCAACAATGATTATTGAAAAGTAAATTGTGGAGTCATAATTTAAGATTTATTAATCTAAATTTTTTACTTTATTTTACTCAATTTTCAATTTTTCTGCGTTTATAATGCGCATTGAAGGTAGAATATTAATTTATGGATTCCATGTAATATTTACTGATCTTTATTTTTTATTTTTATTCATTTATATTATACGTGTAAGGTATGATTGTTAAAGTTGTAAGGTAACGTGAAATTCTATCATATACCTCACATTTTCATTTTTCAATTTATTTTTAATGTCTTTATTGAAAGTTTAATGGACAACTCATATTTTGTACAATTTTATTTACTGAGGTATATAATTTGGCATTTGTTATATTTCACAACAAGTGGTATGGCCAACAGCCATACCACGCTGAAAAAACCAGTTCTCGTCAGATCACTGAAGTTAAGCAGCGTTGGGCGCGGTTAGCACTTGGATGGGTGACCATTCGAGAAAACTGAGTGCTGTTGGCACATCGTGGGTGTGGTGAGCCCACACTTGTAGTTATTTACTACAAGTTATCAACCTAGAAACACTACCCGAATCGGGTAGTGTCACGCCTACCCCGAAAGGGAAATGGCTTAATGGTATACACTGCTTTCGTTGACTATTGTCTGAATCTGAATAAGTGATTGTTGCTAAATCAATACGTAAGCCTTACTAAGTGAATTAGTAGTTTTTTACTGTAAATTAGTAATAACTTCTTACTCATTCATATCCTGACAAACAGTGGAGTAACATTTTATTACAAATATAGATACACAATTCGATTACGAGCAGCGAAGAAGTATCGAAAAATGTTTGTAACGAAATTCTCAAGACTGTCAAGACCTCAGCAAATATGTATTGGAATGCAGCTTCGTCATGTAGACGTTAGTTCACGTGGTAGAAGATTTAGCAATGAAGAAAAAGTTCTTGCCCTATCAATGTATAAAAAAACAGCCTACAGCCTTATGACAAATCTATTTTCTCTACCTTCGAAAACGGTTTGGACATGGATACTGTGGACAAGCAAGTGAGTGTGTGTTGGGACGAGGCACATGTGCATCCTCACGTCGCTTATGATTTTAAAAAAGATAAAATAATAGGATTTGAGGATTTCGGCACACATAGGATCAGCCAATTCGCAGATCACGTTTTGGTGTTTTTAATTAGATGCCTGCATAATGGTACCAAAGTCCCATTTTCCTATTATTATTGCCAATCACAGACAAAGTACGGACAGCTTATAGAGTGCATTCGAGCAAATGTGGCTGCTATAGCCTCTATTGGCTTCCAACTGGTGGTGACTATATGCGACCAAGGATCGTTCAATATGAAAGCACTCAAATAATTAATGCGGGAGTATTTGAAACAGTGTAACAGAAAAGGAGTGGAGCCTGGTGAGTGAACAGAACATTTTCATATTTTTAACGCACTATTCATCGAATATTCTTGTGTTAATTTAAAAAATTTCATTTTTAAGTAGATGAAATGGAAATAACTGTCGAAGAAGTGACATTCGTAGCAGTTTATGACACTTCACACATTTTGAAAGGATTGAGAAATAACTTACTAACTAAAGATATCGATCTTGGGGATGGATCTTTTGGTTAAGTGGGCTCACTTCCAAACAGCCTACGAACTGGATTCCAAGGCCGATAAAATTGTAAGATCCTTACCTCGCATCACAGCTGCGCATGTGTATGAAGAGCTAATGAAGAAAATGAAGGTCCTCATTGTTGCTCAAGTATTGAGCTCTTCTATGGCAAAGTTTATTTCAACTATGTGTACATATGGTAAGGTTCTTATGACTACTCTATTATTTTACATAACTTTTTGTGTCTCGTAAAAGTAAAATTTAAAATTAAGGGTATGTGATACTTTACCATAAGAGCAATTTAGTTTACACAGGTTTTTTTCCACGGTTTTTCATTTTTCAATAAAATAATAGTGCCTCGACGTCAAGGTTAATTTTCTTTACGTTTCGGCACTATTATTGTTTTTAAAAATTAAAAATTGTGAACAAAACCTGCCTAAACTAAATTGCTCTTATGGTAAAGTATCACATACCCTTAAAATAAAGAAATATAGAATTAAAATATTTTGTTCCAGATAAGGAAATAGATACGAGAAAAGGAGTTTTAAAAATGTCCAAGGAAGCTAAAGCCTCAAGCATTTTTGCTAACTTGACGGACCAATCCTTTGATTCAATGAATGGATCAAACGATAAACGTAATGAAGAGAAGCCAATGCGCAATGCCGTATTGAAGGACAGCGGACATGTCCAATTTTGGTGTAAAGCTGCTGCGATATATATATTATGGCAATGCACTTCGTTGATTCTGCAGGCAATAAAGCAACTGATCCTCCTTCTCTCACTAATTGGATTCGAAATCTGAAAGCAATGCCAATTATATGGAGCAGACTACAAAAAGCTGGTTTTGATTCTTTCAAACCTGGATTTGTTACTCAGGACACTATAGAAAATTTCTTTGTTTGCCTGAGAAGCCACAGCTATCGGTTTGTTAGCTTAAAATGCCTTCAGGTCGACGAACTTTTCAAAACTATACTACTCAAAAATATGACATCTTCTCACTCAGTGGGTACAAATTGTAAAGACGATGGGTCAAAAGGTCTAGAATCTCTGAGCAAATTTTTGCAAAATGCTAGAGGTACGGCAGTTTGAAGAGTGATGCCAACCAACAAAACCCACTCGGATGAAGGAGAATTGGCAGATACCACCGTGTGAGGCGTGGCATTTCCAAACTTGGAAACATCAGTTGGTTGCGCTACGCTGTGAACTTTCTTATGAAACTTGGAGAAAAAGCAAAGGAGATCAAGGTGTGTCCGCACTGTCAAAAAGTGTTCTTTTCCTCCGTTACTTCACAAAATGAGTTGGCAGCAATCAGCGAACCTGGCAGACTAGGTCCACGTCGACAGGCGGCATTAGATTATTTTGAAAGAGGATTTGTTCGGGGAATGACAGTAATTAGGATAAAAATATCATTAATAGCCTTTCAAAGTAACTTGCGGAAAAAACTAGCTGTTTACTCTCTGCGATTCATGGATTTCGAATGGATTACGTGCCCGGATCATAAAGAACAACTGAAACAAAAGTTTTTGGATCTTCTAATCATCGAGAATATCGAACAAAGGTGCGTCCATATTAACCGGCTTCTAACTGGACGTCAGACGCAGCACGGTAATAGCATTTTAGAACAACATGCTGTTAAAGTGTATAACACTACCCGGAAAAGAAAAGTCGTTCTGGATAAAATGTAAGTGTTTTTGAGGAAAGTGACGTTATGTTTTTCAAAAATTATTTGTTCAAATTTTCTTTATGTGCCCTTTTATTATTCCAGGAAGCAAGTTGCAACCAAAGTGTAAGTGTTACGAATAAACTTCCTTCTTTGCCGGAATCACCTCAGCTTTGTGGATATTCATGAACCATCGAAGGAGCAACTCTGCTACTGCTCACAGTCCATGCCACTTCACAGATGGAAACTGCGTTTTTCAATTTTGTTCAATTGAATCGATTCAATCGATTTTAATCAACAGTTCTTTCATTAAACACCTTTTGAATTGGAGTTGCCCAATTTATTTTAAATTAAATAATATCAAACGGTATTCTAAATTAATATTATTATTAAACCTTCTCGTTTTCCGACAATGTGTAAAAAATGATTTTTATGTGGAAGATGTGCAAATTTGTAACAGTTCTTCGAATTGTTTCCATCTTTCACAATATTATTGAATTATTCATATTAAACTTATGAAGGTTTGTTTTCGTTACTTTTATTTACAAATCTTCATAAATTTAATATGAATATTTGAATAATATTGTATGAGAAGGAAAACAATTCAAAGAACTATTTCAAATTTTCGCGGGTAGGGTTGCGGGTTGAGAGGAAGGAATGTTTTCTTGAGTCCAACTGAAGATTGCTCTGTTGGCGAAGCAAATATCTAGACAAAAAAATACATGGGAGTCGGACCACCGTGAAGCAAATCGATTGATCTATAATATTAACACAGTTTATTGAAGACTAAGACTTATTCATAATATGCTCAATCATAATATTTGAAACATCCGTTTCAAACAGAAAAAAATTTTCATCCACATGATTCAAAGTTGACGCATGAATAGGAGACTTTTTGATCATAAATTTTGAAATAGAATAATTCTGAGAATTTTTGTAAAGAAATACAAAAAAATTTAATTTGTCTCATTTGGTTTTCTATTACAAATTTCTTTTTCATTATTTTGCACTTTTGTATTTTTTGTAAATTTCTATTTTTAAATTGATCAAAATGAAGACTTTGGTTTCTCTATTATTCAAAAAAATCATTAATGCTTCCTCTATGAGGAAGCAAATACATTTGCTAACGGGAAGCAAAGTTCTTGTAAAATGAGCACCATGTAATTATAAATACAAACAAAGTGGAAACACTCGAGATCGAATTCACAGCTAGTTTAATCAATTTTGTCGTTAGAGAAATGATTTTTTAAATTACATATACTTAGGTCGTTGAAAATCCATTCACGGCGATGTAAAAAATCCAGAGAAAATATCAATTTTGATGCGACCACTGGAAAATCCCGAAAAATAAAATTCCCGAAAAAGAAAATATTCGAAATGGAAAATTCCCGAATAGTATAATTCCCGCCGAATAGTTTATAATATTCCAAATTTAAACAATTGTAAAAATTATTTTTCGATCAATATTATTTATTTAGGAAAACTACAATAATGATTGAAAGTCTTTTAGCGTTTAACGTGTTTTGGAAAATTATTGTTTAAATTTCAAGTATCAATAATTGATCAAAAAAATTCTTAATGCTATTTTTGTTTGAAAATGTACATAGTAGTTTTTTTTTATATCATTGCTCTTGTAATACAAATTTTGTTCTAGTATTGTTATTTTTCATTGAGAAATATTTTTTTTCAATTCTCGTTACTTCAAATACAAACAATAATTAAAAAAAAATACATTGGACATCCGTCATTTTTACATTCTCATCATCATGTTTTGAGGCCCCCTAAGTCAGAAAAAATAGGTTTTACGTCGGTGTCTGTCTGTCTGTCGCTCTCGTTGTCTGTATATCGGATAACTTTTGAAAGACTACTCAAACAATTTATCCTGATGACTTTTTTCGATAAAACAAAAATTATCAGAGTTATAGCATTTTAAAAATCCTGAAAAAACAACGGAAATTAACATTGTAAGCCAAGCAACGCACGATAAGAAAAAAAAGTAAAGAGAAAAAGCGTTGCATTTTGAAAGCCCTACAAGATTATCATGACAAATTTTTGAATTTTCTTGAAAAATCGAAAATTCAAATTATGATCGCACAAAAAATAATGAAAAATAAAAAATTTCATTTTGCGGTCAAACTATGCAAGATACGAAGAATAAATGAATAGACAAAAATTGTTCACCCAAAAGAGATCTATAAATTTGGTATGAATCATTATTTTGTTGATGGGATGCGTAGTTTTTGTTTCAATCGTAAAAAATAACATTAAAAATAAATTCAATTTATTCAGAAAAAAAGGATTATAAAAGAAGATTATAAAAATAATATAATAATATATAATTATAAAATAATTTTTCTGTATTAGAGGATTTAACTTTGATCGATATTGTAGATTTTCATTATTCACAAATGTGTGATTGGATTTCTCAACGGATCGATAATTACCTTCTCCGATGATAATACAGATTCCTACTTAAATATTAAAAATAAAAAAATTAAATTTTTGGACAAACGACACAAGCTACGAAAAAAAAGACGAAAGTGGTTTAATTAAAAAAGAACTAAAAATTTGTTATTATTCACTTTTTGTTGGAATGTGTCGTTTTTATTTTATTCGTAAAAAACTATATTGAAAATAAAAAAATTAAATTTTTGGACAAACGACATAAGCTATGAAAAAAATGTATAGAAAAGAGTTGCTCTTCCAATAAAGAGTGAAAACTCATCCAAATTTATCATGAATAATTTTTTGAGAGGACATGTAGTTTTTGTTTCAATCGTAAAAAATAACATTCAAAATAAAAACATTAATTTTTTTGAAAAACGACACAAGGTACAAAAAGAAAAATCAATAAGCCAAAGTTGTTCAACCAAAAAGGATCTAAAAATTTGTTATTGATCATTTTTAGATGGGACCAGTAGATTTTCTTTTAATCGCAAAAAGTAAGATTCAAAATTAAATTTTTGGAAAAACATGAGAAACGAAAAAAATGAAAAGACAAAAGTTGCTCAACCAAAAAATATCTACAAATTTATTATAAACTCTTGTTATAAAAATATATTGAAAATAAAAAAATTAACTTTTTGGAAAAAATACACAAGCTACAAAAACATTTTATTTTACAAAATTTTTCGCCTAACTTGTATCTACAAATTTGCTTAGAACCTGATGGAAAAACGAAACAAGTTGCAATAAAATGTTTAATAACACATTTTTTTTCTTAATAGGATGCGAACTTTTTTTAATTATAAAAACAAGACAATGAATATACTTTTGTTTCAACACCAATGCATATTACGAATTGTGATAATATCAATTTTTAGAACTGTTACATGTTTCAGGGTTTGCTGAAAATAAAATTTAATGCAAAATAAGAAACCAAATATTAAAGTAATCAATAAAAATAAAATTTGTATTTTATTTTGCAATATCTGAATAAGCAGCCTCAAACCAAACAGGTACAGAAATAAATATAATATACATTTGAATAATTGTTTGAATATTTTCTTTTACAGGAATTTTAAAGTGTCGGGATATTTATTTTTCAGGATTTTCAGGCATCTCAATTTGTTAAATAAACAATTTCCATATGTATTAAATCGTTCTCATAATCAATTATATTTCCTCTTCTAAAAATTCATTCATCAATAATTAAATAGTGATACTTATAAGTTAAGTATAATTAATATTTTTGTCCAAGATTTGTTATTTTATCGAAGAAGAAAAGAAAATGCAAGACGCTTTCGAAAGAAATAAGAAATTATTTTTTTGGTACATGCAGGAGGACAACCAAAAAGGAAGTAATAATCCAGAATTAGTCGGAATTAGAAATAGAAAGGGTGAAATTGTATGGGATACGGACGGAGTAAAAGACGGTTATAGGGACCATTACGAGAAATTATTTGGAGTTAGGTAGATAGAGGAAAGATGGTAAATCCTCAATAATGTTTTAACGTCTGGGATAAACTATATAGAAGAAATTAAACAACACTTCCAGACCAATTATTATTTAATAAAATTTGACGTTTCGTCAGCAGTCATGGTGACCTCATCAGAAATCCGTGGATAAATCTATTAAGAGAATTACATAGGAAATTACATAAAATAAAAGTATGTCAAACACATAATTTTTTAAAAAAACAATTTTCAAAATACGGTGACTTACCATTAACTGGAGCGGTCAGATTTAGTTATACATTAAATATTTCTTTCCAAAGAAAGAAAGAGGCGAATTTACTCCAAAAAACAGAGCAACTTCGGTCAGACATCGTAGTAGTTATATGCGTAAAGGTTTCGTAACTAAAAAATGATCAATTATATAGAATAATTGAAGTTAGCATTTCTTCGAAAAAATCCATTTTCGGTACTCAATCTAAAGTGTTAGAAAAAGTAGAAATTGTAGTAAGTTTATTAAATTTGAAAGACTTTTGAACAAATAGTTTGAAAAGTGACAAGAAAGAGGTTAGGAAACTATAAAACAAGAGAAGTTCATGAGGATAAAATAGATATTTCTTACTGATTAGATAGTAGCAAACTGCTTGAAATTTATTTTTTCATAGTGATAAAAGTTTTATAATTAGATTAAAGATCCATGTTTAAAAAAAAATTAAATTAAAGAAAGGAGCATGGTACAGAGTACCATCAGTGCTCCCAACGCGGGCACCTTGCACTACTGCGCATGCGGTGCATAAGGCACTTCATTGGATGCCGTTCGCGCGCTTATTTGAAAGGTTAAAAAATACAATTTTTTTATTTATTATTAATAATTGAAAATAATTATATTTTAACATGTTCAAGTGGTACGTGTAGACCGAGTACTGGAAGGATTAAACATACTGAATCGAAAAAAAGAGATTTAGGCGCCAAGTTTAAATTTTTTTATATAAAATTTAAAGAAATTAGGAAAACCATTAGCATACTTTATCTAAACTCATATTATAAGCAGAATTATAAAATTTCAAATCAGTAATCTTATTCAAAGCATTGTTACTCTCATTTTTAATATATATCATCTCGACAAAGTTTCTTTTATAATCATTTTGCTCTTTATGTAATATTTTAATGTCATCCCATTTGATATAATTGGAGTTTCCATTATGGACAGAGTGAATGTGTTTAGCAATTTCATTATGGTTTTTTTACAGTGATTAATATTTCTGAAATACTCATTTTTTCTAGTCTCTAACGATCTTTTTAGTTTGTCCAATATAGGACATACCACAAGAACAGTCCAATTTATAAACAACATTACACTGTTCTAATTTTTCCAATGAATCTTTTCCCAATTTGATAAAGTGGTAAAATTTTGAATCAATTCTAAAAATAGTATTAATATTAAAGTTAGAAAAAAGTCTACGGATTGGATAAGATATATCTGGATAGAAATTAAAAGATACGATTTTTTTCTGTTGATTATTATTGGTTAGATTTAACTCTAGACATGGTTTTTTATTATTAATTTGAAAATGTCTTATTTTAATGTGTTTTTCAACAAACTGTTTAGGATAAATATTGTAAGTGTATGGGATTATTTGACAAAAAATTTAAAAGTCTACCAGAATATGTAATTTTTCTAAACCAGTTTGTGATGATATAATGTGAATTTTTCAGCAAGAATACCTGCTATGGGATACCGCATAGGAGTGCCGAATTTTTTATTGTAAAAATTTTTATCAAATTGAAAGCTACTACAAATGGAAAATTGAAAACAAAAAACTATTAAATTACTAATTACTATATTATTTAGAGTTGAAGCTAGGGAGCAGTGCAATACGTTGGAAAATCCGGTTGAAAGAATTTGTGTCTCTCAGTTTAGGTTTGAGAATATAATTAGGAACTTAAAAAATGATAAGGCTGCTGCTGTAGATGGTTTTCATGCTGAAATCCGAGTTGATAAATTTATGTAGCGAAATGGGGAGATTATCGACCCAATATCCAAAGGAAAGGTATACTGCAATAATTACAGAGGTATCAGCTTACTAAGCACCGCAAGCAAAATATATTAAAAAATACTTATTTATAGAGTAATGAAAATAACAGAAGGAGCGATCTGGGAGGTCCAATGTGGATTTATGCGAGGAAGATCTTGCGTGGATCAGATATTTAGCTTGAAACAGATCACAGAAAAAAGTTTGAGGGCAAACAAAAAAGTTTTCTGTGCATTTCTCGACCTGGAAAGAGCGTTTGATAACCCTTTGCGGCATACATTTTTCTATCAAACTTATTTTACGGATATATGCACCTTAGTGGGTTTTCGGGGTCGCTGATTACGAATCAGCAGCCCGATTCGCAAAATTCAAAATGGCAGATCCAATATGGCGGACGAGTTTTCAAAAAATTAATGGACTTTCATGAAACTTGGCATCTCGGGGTTTTTGGGGCCTCTGATAACCAATCTGAAGTCAGATTTAAAAAATTCAAAATGGCGCATCCAATATGGCGGACGAGTTTTCAAAAAATTAATGGATTTTCATGAAACTTGGCATCTGGGGGTTTTTGGGGTATCTGATCACGAATCTGAAGTCAGTTTTTAAAAATTCAAAATTGCGGATCCAATATGGCGGACGAGTTTTCAAAAAAATAAGGGATTTTCATGAAACTTTGCATCTGGGGAGTTTTGGGGACTGTGTTAACGAATTTGAAGTCATTGTTAGAAAATTCACGATGGTGGATCCAATATGGCAGATGTGTCTTAAAAAAATAAGGGATTTTCATGAAAATTGGCATCTGGGGTTTTTTGGGTCTCTGATAACGAATCTGAAGTCATATTTTGAAAATTCAAAATGGCGGATCCAATATGGCAGACACGTTTTTAAAAAATTAATGGATTTCCATGAAACTTGGCATCTGTGGGTTTTTGGGGTCTCTGATCACGAATCTGAAGTCATTTAAAAAAAAATTCAAACTGACGGATTCAATCTGGTGGACAAGTTTAAAAAAAAATAAGGGATTTTCATATAACTTGGAATCTGGGGAGTTTTCGGTATCTGATAACGAATCTGAAGTCATATTTTAAAAATTCAAAACTGCGGATCTAATATTGCGGACGATTTTTCAAAAAAATAAGGGATTTTCATGAAACTTTGCATCTGGGGGGTTTTGGGGACTGTGATAACGAATTTGAAGTAATTGTTAGAAAATTCACGATGGTGGATCCAATATGGCGGGCGTGTCTTAAAAAATAAGGGATTTTCATGAAAATTGGCATCTGGGGTTTTTTGGGTCTCTGATAACGAATCTGAAGTCATATTTTAAAAATTCAAAATGGCGGATCGAATATTGCAGAAGAGTTAAAAAAAATCAATGGATTTTCATAAAACTTGGCATCTGGGGGTTTTTGGGGTCTCTTATCACGAATGTGAAGTCATATTTTAAAAATTCAAAATGGCGGATCCAATATGGTAGACACGTTTTCAAAAAAATAAGGGATTTTCATATAATTTATAATCTGGGGGGTTTTCGGTATCTGATAACGAATCTGAAGTCATATTTTAAAAATTCAAAATTGCGCATCCAATATGGCGGACGAGTTTTCAAAAAATTAATGGATTTTCATGAAACTTGGCATCTGGGGTTTTTTGGGGCCTCTGATAACCAATCTGAAGTCAGATTTAAAAAATTCAAAATGGCGCATCCAATATGGCGGACGAGTTTTCAAAAAATTAATGGATTTTCATGAAACTTGGCATCTGGGGGGTTTTGGGGTATCTGATCACGAATCTGAAGTCAGTTTTTAAAAATTCAAAATTTCGGATCCAATATGGCGGACGAGTTTTCAAAAAATAAGGGATTTTCATGAAACTTTGCATCTGGGGGGTTTTGGGGTCCCTGATGACAAATCTGAAGTCAGATTTAAAAATTCAAAAATGGCGGATCCAATATGGCGGACGAGTTTTCAAAAAATTAATGGATTTTCATGAAACTTGGCATCTGGGAACTTTGGGGTATCTGATAAAGAATCAGAATTCAGATTTGTAAAATTGAAAATGGCGGATCCAATATGGCGGACGAGTTTTCAAAAAACTAATGGATTTTCATGAAACTTGACATCTGGGTGTTTTTAGGGTCTCTGATTACGAATCTGAATTCAGTGTTTAAAAATTCAAAATGGCGGAAGAGCTTTAAAAAAATATTGATTTTCATGAAACTTTGCATTTTGGGCTTTTTGGGGCCTCTGATAACGAATCTGTAGTCATATTTGGAAAATTCAAAATGACGTATCCAATATGGCGGACGAGTTTTAAAAAAATTAACTGCATTTCATTAAACTTGGCATCTAAAGTTTTTTGGGGTCCCTGGTCACGAATCTGAAGTCAGTTTTGAAAAATTCGAAATAGCGGATCCAATATGGCGGACGAGTTTTAAAAAATGCATTTTCATGAAACTTGGCATCTGAAGGTTTTTGGGGTCTCTGATAACGAATCTGAAGTCATATTTTAAAAATTAAAAATGTCGGATCCAATATGGCGGACGAGTTTTCAAAAAATTAATGAATTTTCATGAAACTTGGCACCTGGGGTATTTTGGGGTCTCTGATCACGAATCTGAAGTCAGTTTGAAAAAATTCAAAATAGTGGATCCAATATGGCGGACGAGTTTTGGAAAAATAATGGATTTTCATGAAACTTGGCATCCGGGGGGCTTTGGGGTCTCTGATAACGAATCTGAAGTCAGATTTTAAAAATTCAAAATGGCAGGTTCAACATGGTGGATGAATGTTGAAAAATTTTGTTGGATTTTCATCAAACTTATCACTCAGGGGGTTTTGGGGTTGCTGACTACGAATCCGGAGCCAGAATAAAAAAATTCAAGATTGCGGATTCAATATGGTGGACGAGTTTTAAAAAAGTTGTTGGATTTTCATGAAACTTGGCATCTAGGAGTTTTCGGGGTTGTTAGTTTTAAAAGTTAGGTTAATATAAAAAATTTCGATTTCAATTTGGCTGTGAAAAATGTAGTTTAGTATAAAAGTTGCATCTTTGATGATTCACCAGTTTCATTCGCCATATTGGATCCTCCATAATGAATTTCTGAAAACCGACTTCAGATTTGTAAGCAGTGACTCCAAAAACACCCAAGTAAAAAGTTTTATGGGAGTACAACAACTTTTTTCAAATAAGTCTGCCATATTAGATCCGCCATTTTGAATTTTAGAAATCTGACTTCAGATTTGTCATGAGAAACCCCAAAAACCTACAGATGCCATGTTTCATGAAAATCCATTAATTTTTTGAAAACTCTTCCGCCATATTGAATCAGTTATCTTGAATTTCAGAAGTCTGATAGCAAATTTGTAATCAGCAACCCCAAAAAACTCTATATACTAATTATATTACAATACTAAATCTACAGTTACAATCAGAGGTCATTTCACAAATTTGATCCACCATATTGGATCCGCCATATAGAATTTTATAAATCTGATAACAGAATAGAAAACAGCGACCCTCAAAACCTAAATATACCAAGTTTTATGTAAATACAGCAGAAGCTTTTGGAAAGAATTAATTTTTCTTGCAAGAAGTGACTTTTTTGGTATTTGTTTATTAATATTAACAAATTTACCAGAAATTTCAGATAACGGAGTGTAATTTTCAATTCTCTAACATGTTGTTATAGTAAATTCACAAAAAGAATCACCAAAATCGAGAAAAAACAACTTGAAATATTAGAAATATCTAGGTGGGATATTAAATATCCCACCGTGCATGCAAGGGATAAGGTGGATAGAAGTAAGCTTTGGGAAGCCTGAAAGAGCAATAATTCAATGGATGGCTTCTTAAAGCAATAAAAACAGGTAGGAAAGCGAGTGTGAGGGTAAATGGACAACTGACTGATAAGTGTCCAAGAAAGACCCTCTTTAACGAAGTAGGTGTGGATCTCGGGTCAGAGAAGGTGCGTGGGTTAGCGTTTGCAGAGGATAAGGTTGTTATGTCACAGTCAATCAATGGCTTGTAGAGAATGTTGAGAAGAATAAATACTAGCGTGAAGAACATGGGCCTTGAAATTGACGTTATTAAAACAAAAAGTATGTTATTTGAAGGAAAGTGCGAGGAAACAGTGTGCAACATTGCCTTAGACGATGAGGGGATAGACACAGTTGATTAGTACGTTTATCTTGGTAGTTTATTTATTAATTATAGAAAAGTCGATGTAGAGATAGTCCGGCGCATAAACGAGGGTAAGAAATTTATCGACAGGGTACGTTAGCGAGACCTAGACCTACCAAGAAAAAGATAAGAGTAAAGTAAACGCGATTGGCATGCAATTCCTGCATAATGATGCGGTATAAAAATTTGAACTAAAGAATCTTCAATGTGGACAGACAGATCACTGAAGTTAAGCATTGTTGGGCGCGGTTAGTACTTGGATGGGTGACCGTTCAGGAATACTGCGTGCTGTTGGCCCGTCGTGGGTGTGGTGGGCCCACATTGGTAGTAAATATCCACCTAGAAACACTACCCGAATCGGGTAGTGAGGCAATGAACTTTCGAGTTCCAACTGCTAATCAATTTTTTTTTTTTTTTTTTTTTTTTTTTTTAGATTCAATGAAAAATATTTTACCTTTAAAGTTTTATATAAATCCAAAATAGTTTAGTTCAAAATTAGTCAACATTTGAGAAAGCTAATTAATCATAATAAATAATTCTGTAAGCTAAAAAAAGCTTTCACCAGTTACGGTAGCACATTTTAGTTTTGAATAGAATAATTTTTTAGATGTAAAACAAACAATGGTATTTTCAAATATCGTATATTTGTAGGGAAAAGGGGAAAAGTGGAAGTTTTTCGAGAATAGGGGAAAAAGGGGAAACTCAGAGAAATCGTTAATCATGAGCCACTTCTAGAGAAAAAAACTATTAACACACCAATCAAATTGATTTGAAACCCAGTACATTCCTTTATCCTTCAAATTTCTCTGAAACTCGAATAAATGAGCTTGAAGCACTCTAAACCCTTAAATTTCCGATAGCCGGATTACTGGAATGAAATAGTGGATTAAAGTTTGTTCACTGCCAATGAGTTATAAAGCCGATTATCAAACAGTTCAACATGTACTTTAGAAAATTAAATTAAAGTTTAATACAGCTGGATTTTCAAGTATTTTGAAACTTTCTGAATGTTCTTATATACTTAACTTAATTCTTTTTTTCAATAATTTATTATTAATATTATTCACGTTTCCCATCTATATTCGCAAATGTAACGTCCTGAACTAATTCAATCACATTTAATTTATAAGCTGTCGGTTTATTTGCATTCAATTAAATATGTGTAATGAATCCAGGATTAAGGCTGATACGCGCAAACTACATTTCAAATACGAATCATCAATATTAATGGTATCATTAACAGACAGATTGATACTTGAAGAATTTAGCATTATTTTCAAATAATTCATATATGTAGTCAATATTTCATTTTTGATTCTGGTAAGATGTTTTTTCCACTTATTTGGTATTTTTCTGCAAAACTATTTTTGATAATTGTTTTTTTGAAAAAAGCGAACATAAGAAATATCTAAGGAGAGCTAGGCAGTTTTCGATGGAATTGGTATAAAAACAATCCTTCTTTTTGTACATTGTGATGAAAAATGTGAAATTTTGTCTTTCATATTTAATCCACAGAACTCACAGTTTTTTAATTGTTTTCGCAAAAATAATATTATTTGGATCTATACGATTTTAAACTAAATACGTTTAAGATACTAAAATTTAAAGTTTTTTCAAATGAATTATATGATTCAAATGATTTATACTCTTCTTTCATTTTAAATACAAAATTAAAACGTATAAAATAAACAAATCAAATAGTAGTTTTCACAAATCAAAGTTCAAGAATATATTTAAGAATTAATAATAATAATAATATCAATGATAATCTTCCAATTAATTGAATCAATTTTGATAAAAATAATTGAATTTTAAAAATCGTGATGCAAATTTAAAATGTAATATTTTTTAACGATTTAGTTTCAAGATTCTGAACTAAGAATGCTTTAATTTAAAAAAAACAACTTAGATTTGTTTGATTTTTAATGCTTCAAAATTAAAGTCATTAATTTTGAAATTTTCCAATTAGAAAACATATCATTTTCAAAGTTTTCAGACTAATTAAACTTTAAACGTTTATAATATTTAAAA
Organism: Andricus curvator; assembly: GCA_932195095.1. NCBI lineage: Eukaryota > Metazoa > Arthropoda > Insecta > Hymenoptera > Cynipidae > Andricus > Andricus curvator. Next base: position 82,275 of record CAKNYM010048470.1, read on the forward strand.
AAAAATTTCATTGCCATGTTTTCATAATTAAAAAAAGTGCGCATCCTATGAAAAATCCAATTTTGTTATTGAAGTTTTTAGAAAGCCTAGAGGAGATGGGATGGTTCATCTTAAACGGAAATATGGAGGGGGATGAGGAAGGGGAATATACACGTTCAAGAGGGAAAAGGGGAACGGTAATTGATTATGTGGTAGAGGACGACGACGTAAGAGAGAAGGTCAAGAAGCTAGAGGTGGGGAATTATATAGATGCGGATCACTTTCTTTCAAATGATAGTTACATTAGAGGGAGGAAAGAGTAATAACAATAAGGCTAAAAAGGAATGAAAAGTGAAAAGAGCAGGAAGAGGGGATTGGTCAATGGAAGGTAAAGAACAGTTGAAGGAAAAGGTCTGGAATTTCAAAATGGGGGAAGGGAATGTAAACGAGGAGATGGAAATAATAACAGGAGAAATAAAAAGAATAGTAAAAGCGAAGTATATAAAAGCGAAAAAGAAGTTAGTGAAGGAGGCGCTAGAAGTGGATAGGATTAGGAATGTAAACAGAAGAAGAAGAAAGTGAGAATGGAATTAAGAAAATGGAGAAAAAAGAAGGTGTATACTAATTTGTGTGATCATAAAAAAGAGGAAGAAAATGAAAGGTTTGAAGAAGAGGCGGAGAAGGCTAGGACGGAAGAAGAGGTTTGGAAGGTGGTAAATAGAGAGAGAAGAAGAACGAAAAGAGTAAACCAGGATATTGAGATGGTAGAATGGAAATAGTATATTGTGCAACAAGTGCGGAAAGTAGGCAGTTCCAGACGAGTGTGAAGTTTGCTGTATGAGCCAGAGGCGAATCAAAGGCGAGTTGGAGGCAAGTCAGAGGCGAGTTGAAGGCGAGCCGGAAACGAGCCAAAGAGGAGCCGATGACAAGTACAGCAAATTTCACAAGAGTTAAAACTGCCTTCTGCATCTCTTACACACGATATTTTTAACAAGAACTGATCGTAAATAAAAATGTACAAAAATGAGGTAAAGCTGCCCTCATTTTCTTATTCTAAATATTAGTGAAATAATCAGAGAACTTATGAACAGTAAAATATAGAAAAATTAAAATTAAGAAAAATTAAGAAAAATTAATTAATTAATTAAATTAATTAATTAAATTAATTAATTAAATTAATTAATTAAATTAATTAATTAAATTAATTATTAATTAAATTAAATTAATGGCAACGGCCATACCACGCTGGAAACACCAGTTCCCGTTAGATCACTGAAGTTAAGCAGTGTTGGGCGCGGTTAGTACTTGGATGGGTGACCGTCTGATACTACTGCGTTGCTGTTGGCGGCCGTGGGTGTGGTGAGCCCACACTTGTAGTTATTTACTACAAGAAACTATCCACCTAGAAACACTACCCGAATCGGGTAGTGTCACGCTTACCCCTAGAGGCTCGCCGAAAGGGAAATAGCTTAATGGTATAGAAGTCATCCTTTAGTTTTGTTACACTGGTGACTCTTTGTCTTCTTTTACAAAGCTTTAAATTGTTACGTTTGCACAATTAGAGAACTGATAAACAATTTTGTTCGAATTAGTAGCTGTTGCTATTAATTGTGTATCCTATGAGTCACAATCTTTTATCAGGACTACGAGTGATTAAGGTTTGGTCACCTAAAGCCAGTAGTGAGGTTATGTTGCTATACTGGATCCAAGCACACTGGAATGTAATTTGGGATTGCAATGCGCCTGTGCAGCAGCTAGAAGAGGTGATTTTGCCTGAAGTGCGCAAGCGCAGCAGCTAGAAACAGTTATCTTGCTCAAAGTGCGCAAGCGCAGCAGTTACAAGTAGATATTTATTCGTTTAATCATTTATCTTTTCCATTGATCAGAAAACTAAATTTGTCATGCGTCCCTAAAAATAAAATTTAGTTTATAAATGCACACAACACGTTAACTAGAATGTAAACTAGCAAATACCTAATTGTCAACGTTCTTACGGTAAATTAATTTCTTTCTTATTTTGTGACATATCCATAATTTTTATTAAAAAAAAAGAAAAAAAAAGAATAATTTCGTATGTGCATCCTGTCTTGACTGTGTAAATATCTAATACGGTTTATGTGTTTTTTCTATTTAAATATAGCCTGATGAGGTCGGCAAACCAAGCCGACGAAACGTCGCAAAGATAAACAGATTTTTTGCCTTGTTTACTCTCGAAAGATCGAGCAATACCTTGCTTTCTTTTTATAATTGCTTTTTAACACAGTTTCAGAACATTTCACTTCCTGCACGCTATACATGCCTCGAAAATCGAACATTGCGTGCATGTGTCATAAAAAAATATTTTAAGAATTACTAGGAGGAATAGAGAGAAAAGTTAGAAAATGAGGAAAATATGGTAGGGAAAGAGATTAGGAGAAGTTCATTACAAGGGACGAAGTAGTCAAGGTATACGGGATAATGAAAGATGAAAAGACTCCTGGTATCTATCAGATTCCAAATGAAGTCTGGAAATAGGGGGGGGGGCAGAATTAGAGGAATGGGCATGGATAATGTGCAATAGAGTATGGAGGGGAGAGGGGTGGCCAGAGTTATGGAAGGATGGAGTAGAGGTACCTATAGTGAAGAAAGACAAAGGGGAAGAGGTTAGAGATTACAGAGGAGTGACACTAATGCCGACATTGTATAAAGTATATGTTACTGTTTTATCGGAGAGGCTGAAGGAAGAAGTTAAACAAAAAAGATAGAGCCACCGAATCAGACAGGGTTTAGAAAAGGGATGGATAAGAGAGGGATTAATAAAGGGAGTATCGGAAATGTTTAGAGAGACAAAAAGAAAGGTAAGAGTAGGAGAGCAAGTAGGAGATAGATTCAGGTTGGTGAGAGCAGTAAGGCAAGGATGTCCTCTGTGCCCTCTTTTATTCAATATATTAATATCAGACTTGGAAGAAAAAATGAAGAGAAAAGGGTGGGGAGGAGTTAGGATAGGGAACGAAAAGATATATACACTGGCATACGCGAACGATATAGTGTTGATGGCAGAGAATGAAGAAGGGATGACGGGCTTAATTACATGATTAGAGAAATACTTAGATGGGGAAAAGTTGTATTTGAATGTAGAAAAGACAAAGGTTTAGAAAAGGAAGGGGAAGAAAGAAAGAATGGACGGGAAGATAGAAAGGATAAAAAAAGCAACAGGGGTAATGAAACAGATATGGACAATAGGAAAACGAAGGTTAAACAAATTGGAGAAGGAGAATGTGGCTATTTGATACGCTGGTGTGGCTGGTATTTGGTTATGGAGCAGAGATATGGGGCTGGAAAGAGAGGAAAGAGATTAAGAGTTTACAAGGGGTAGACTGGAGGACGCCGAGATATATGGTGAGAGAAGAAACGCAATGGGATAAATTAAGTACCTGAGCGTACAAAATTATATCTTTTTTTTAAGCTCTTCGAAATCATAAAATATCAAATTGAAAGACTTGATGGTTGAACAATTTTGAGTTAAAAAGAAAAAGCAATAAAAAATCAAGACAAATTCTCAAATTCAAGCCGTGAAAACGAGAAGATTTTAGAACTAGGCATTAAAAAATTAGATTATTTTTTATTAAAAAATTTTCCAAAATATTGTGCATATCAAACTCAACTTAAAAAACAATATCGAAAAGAAAGGCTTAAAATTGTACAATTTCATGCACTGGAAACATGCAATCTTCTTTTGTATTCTTTTTTTTTTTAATTTTTAATTTTCAATGCAATATCTTGATGTTTAGTTGAAGATTTTAAAAAGTGAATCATTTAAAATTGAACAATATTTGATTCAAATACTTCAAGAATTCATACTAATTATAAATGAAATGTTAAAAATTAAAAGATTTGAAATTAAAAATTGTGTTTTTTAGAATCAAAATTATACTTTCTGAAATCGATATCTCAGTAAGGGAACAATTTTCTTAACTTTGAATGGTTACAATTTTAAAGTTCTGAATTTTCATATTGAACGTTAAATTTTTAATTTTTCCCTTTCATAAGTTTTCATTTTGCATTTATAATTGAAATATTTGAATTTTGAAAATTATAATTGACAATTTTAAAATTTTTATTTCTCAAGCAATTTAAATTTACATAATGTAATAGAAATTGTAAAGGGTTTGAGTATAAAAAAGTTTTAATATAACAATTCTTGGTGACTAAAACTTTTTTCCGTTTTAAATGAAGTTTGGATTCGTTTAATTTTTAACGTTTAATTTTAATGGTTTTTTTAATTGAAATTTTTTTCATTTTTAACGCGTAAAATGACAGTGAATTTACTTTTAGATATCAGAAAAACTTTCTAATCAATTTTAATGTTAAATTACGTTTTTTAATGTAATACAAATGTAAAATTCTAGAATTTCTGAATTATAAAAACATTAAATTTAGTTTTCAATTTGAAATTGTTTCAAATTTTAAATGATCCAATTTTGAACATGCTAATATAAAAATATTGCATTCAATTTCGAGATTCTTCAGTATAAAATAAAATTTTTTAATTTTGAGAGCTTCTGATTTCGAATACTATCAATTTCAAATTATTCAATTTAAAACTCTTTTACTTTGAAATGATACAAGTTCAATTCCTTTTCATTCCTTTAAAATATTGTCGTTCATTTCATCATTGTTATTCCTGTTTTTTTTTAATTTGTTCGTCTTATTGTTTAAAGAACTGAAAATTTAGAAACATATAAGTGTAAAAGCAAACAATTTTTTTATGTACTGAACTACTAAAAAATAATTAAGATTAAAATAAAAATTAGAATAAAATAATATTATGTTATCCAAAATTATAATCGTTAAAAATTAAACAATCTTGAATTGAAAGCATATACCGAAATCTTGAGAATGGTTTGGTTTCATTTTTAAATCTTTCAAAATTGTATCGTTCGAAGATAATTATATTTTATAGTCGGAAAACGAATGAAGACCAATGATTAGTTAAATAATTTATTTCAACCTCGAATGTCCTCAATTGCTTAAATAAACGTTTTAAATTGAATAATTTTCAATTAAAAACTTTAAATAATTGAATAAATCCATATTCAAAGTCTTCGATATTAAATAACCTGTAAATAAAGAATATTTAAATATATATGGCCAACGGCCATACCACGCTGAAAAACCCAGTTCTCGTCAGATCACTGAAGTTAAGCAGCGTTGGACGCGGTTAGTACTTGGATGGGTGACCATACAAGAATACTGACATGAGTGCTGTTGACACATCGTGGGTATGGTGAGCCCACACTTGTAGTTATTTATAACTACAAGAAAAACCTAGAAACACTACCCGAATCGGGTAGTGTCACGCCTACCCTGAAAGGGAAATGGTTTAATGGTATATAATATAATATTGTACACTTTTAAAGTCTCAGAGCTTATAAAAATGGAAAAAATTTTATTCTTAGGCTCACCAATTTGAAAAGAATCACTACTTAGCATTAAAAACTAAAAATTAATCAATTTTACAACCTAAAAATGGACCATTTTCAAATTTAGAACGTTTCAGATTGAAATTTTCTGTATTTGAATTACCAGTAAATGGTACTGTATCAAATTAAAAGCCTTTCAAACTAAAAATGCACAGCTTTCAAAACTTAAAATAAAAAACTTTCATTCATTTTGTTTTAATTAGGAGTTTTATACTTAGAGCAATGAAAATTTGGCAGATTCCCTGATTTCCTAAAAATCTCTGAATTCCTTGAAATCATCGAATTCGTTAAACGGTCTTAAATCTTTGAGATTTTCTAAATTCAAATAAATCCTGGAATTTTCTCAATTAGTGAAAATCTTTAAATGCTTTTGATATGGAATTCTCAGAATTCCTTGAATATTTTACATTTCTTGCATTCTTTGAATGCGTTAAAATCTCTGAATTTCTTAACTTCTGTGAGATTCTTTAATTCTCTGAATTCTTTAAATTCTCTAGAATCCTTAAATTCTCTGAATTCCTTAAATTTTCTGACATCCTTAAATTTTCTGAAATCTTTGAAATCTTTTCTTTTTTTTTTTTTTCTCTACATTCCCTGAAATCCTTGAATATTCGGAATTGCTGGAATTCTCTGAATTCCCTGATTTCTCTGAATTCGCTGAATTCTCTGAATATCCTGAATTCTTTGAATATTCCAAATTTCTTCTATTCATGGAATTCGTGAAAATCTCTGAATTCCTTAAATTTTCCGAGATCTTTGATTTTTCTCAATTCCCTGAAATCCTTGAATATTCTTGTTTCCTTTAATACTCTAAATTTCCAGAATTCCTGAAAAATTATTTTGAAGTCCCTGGAATTCAGGAAGTTTTAAGAATTTAGGAAATTCCACGACTTCAAGGAATTCATATAATTCAGACCATTCAGATGAATTCAAATATATCTGGGAATTCGGAGGAATTCAGTTCATTTTCAGGAAATTGAAAGAATTCAGAAGGATTTGAAAGAATTTAAAAAAATTTCAAAAATTCAAAAGAATGAAAAATCATTAAAAACAGAATATTTTTGAGGTACCATTTTTAATTTTCCAAGACCCTTTCCACATTATTCTATGAAAAAATATAAACATTTTGCTTGAAAAAAACCATGCCTCTAAAATTATTATTATTTCTTTTTTGAAGTGATTAAACTGTTCAATTAGAAAACTGAAAACATAGTAACCTTTTTTAATGTTTCCTAGTAATGTTCCTAGCAATGTTTCCTAGTATTTAAAAGAATTCAAATGTTTTTAATTCGAAATTCTGAACTATTGTTTCGAACCTTTTTTAAACTTAATAGATAAAACTTTGTTCAACAATGTATTTCTAAGTTATTTATATTTTTATGATCCATTGTTTAAAGTGTAGGCCCAACTACCACCTTCAGGTGAGAAATGATTTTTGCGAGTCAAAATCATGTCCAAATTAACTAGTTAGTCATCGTAGGATGGAGAGTCTAATTGTAACGTCAGTCCCACCAAACTTCGGTTAATGGAGAGGGAGTGTGTGGACAGAATTGGTTAAAATTTTGTCCAGTAATAGATTTCTAAGATATTTATGTTTTTAATGTTAGAAAAAAAATCCAGGGATCATCTATCACATTTATTACGGCTAACGCTTTTTTTCGAAACATAAAGCTTGCAAGTTTCTTCATTCCTGCAGCTTCCGCATATCCAATAAAATAAAAATAAAGATTTTATCTTAAATGAACCAACGAACGAGTCATTTTCTGCAGTCTTTAGAGAAGGAATGGAAGAAATCGATCTGACCATATGAATCGCTATCAAGATTTTGATTATCAAAGATGCAACGGTCTATGCAACGGCCTGCATAGACCGTAACTGAAGCTTCTGCAAGGTTTATGCTTCCCTTTATTACCCGTTTGCCGATAGTTTGATCGATCCGAATAGAGAATACGAGTATGGTGCTTTTGTGGCACGATAAAGTCTAAAAGTTTTTCTTCATTCTTTAGAAAAACATTGTGTCTTTTTCATGAATAAAATATAAAGGAATCCTTTTGACTTCCTTCCAACCTCGCAATTCCTCCACCGGTAAAAATTAAAACCGCGTGGCGTTCGTTTGCACAACCCTTCTGTTTACCATCGTTTTATGCGCTGCTTAAAACTCGCTTTATTAAACTCGAACGAAAGTTGAAGTATTAATTTTGAAATTCGCTGTTCTGGGAAAATTCCTTAAGCTCTATCATTTTGCTTCCTCATAGAGGAAGCTTTGTAATGGTAACATTTCCCAAAAATTTTTAATTCATTTAATTAAACCTTCCTCAATTTAAAAATGCCTGATGCAATGTTCTAAGCAATTGTCCGGATGTGTGTGTCGGTGTGGATGTGACACTTTTTTGTGAACACGATAACTCGAAAACTGTTGCAGATAAATTGACGAAATTTGGCTTAATTTGGAAAGTAACACTTTTTTCTTTAACATAATTCAAAGTTGATGCAAGAATATAAAAGATTCCTTGGTTCGAGACGAATCGATTTACCTATAATATTAATACATTTTATTAAGGCCATGTTATACATTAGTCACATGACCCAGCCAGTCCTGAGATCGATATTTTTTGTCCCATATTTAAAAATAAAAGTTAAAGTAGAGCGGAAAAAATTTGGTAAAATATTGATAAATATAAAAGGACAGTGTGTGGTAAAGCATAGAGTTGGGGAAGAAAAAAAAGTTATTATTGGAATAACAAATATCGACCGGTAATCAAGCGATCTGCATTATCAACAGTGCTGACACCATGGATATATCAAATATCAATTTGTTTATTTGCACCAAAGCAGCAAATAATATCAAGTGTAATTTTTGCAACCGATGCTTGCATCATTATCCTCAAGACATGTGAGCCAGAACCTCAAAAATGTTTCATTAAGAACATTGAAAATTGGTTACAGAGTTCTATAGCACGGTCGGTATTTTTGTGAATTTCCTTACTCATTACATATTTTTCTTCAACATTTCGAGCCAAATTTATACAAACGCAGATTACAGTTTCCTGATGCTTTCCCCAAAGTTTCAACTCGATATCTCATTCGGTGTGGACGTGAGTTGTTGCAAGAAAATTATCGATAATTTAGGTCACGTGACTCATGTATAACATGGCCTTAAAGCGTAGGGAAGTTATGGTAATTTGCATATTTTGAAAATCGGTTTTTATAGTAAAACTTTTTTTATTAATATAATTCAAAGTTGATGCAAGAACAGAAAAGATGTGTTGATTCGAGAAGAATCGATTTACCTATAATATTAATACATTTTATTGAAGAGTAAAGAAGCTATGGCAATGCATAATATTTGGAAATACGGTTTTTTATAGTAAAACTTTTTCCTACAACATAATTCAAAGTTGACGCATGAATAGAAAAGACTTTTTTATCATAAATTTTCAAATAGAATAATTCTGAAAATTTTTGTAAAGAAATCATAAAACTGGGAAAGGGATAGGGTACGATAGAATTCTTCCCTTCATCTGAAAGGCGCGTTTCCGTCGGTGGATAGGGGGAGGTTGTGGGAGGCGATGCCTCCCACAAGGATCCATGAGGAAGGAAGGAAGGTATATGAGTTGGTTAAGAAAAACGGCATGGAGAGAGAGAAGACAGCAAGGAAAGAGAGAATAAGAGAGTCAAGGTTTAATGGGAACTATGTGTGGATTATGCCAAGGGCGGGAGCGCAATATTTGTGTGAGCAAGGAGAGAAAGGAAGTCAGGAGCTTATAGCGAGGATGAGATGTGGATGCATGGAGGGTTTTAATAGGTTCTGGCTCGCTTGGGAAAACAGTATGTGTGAACTATGTGGAAAGGGGGAGGCAAGAGTGGAGCACTGGTTAGAGGAGTGCGTAAAGGTGGAAAGGAGTGGGATAAGCATGGAGGTATTGATGCATGAATGGGGGGACAAAAGGGCAGTAGCATGGTTGAAGGGAGTCTTGGGTAAAATAGAGAAGAAGAGAAGGAAGAGGAATGGAGAAGGAAAGATTGTAAATAGAGGAGGAAGTAAATATAAGTAAATGAAAATATTGTAAATAGTAGATAAGTATTAGGTATTAGCCGCGGAGGCAGAGTTTGGTAATGCGAGGCAAAGCGAGAAAGTAGGGACATGCGTGCGAGGCAAGGCGAAGCGAAGAAGGCAAGGCGAAGCGAGGAAGGCAAGGCGAAGCGAGGAAGGCAAGGCGATAAGATCGAGCAGCGTTAGAGATAAGGTGTGGAAGGATGTTAGTTTTAAGGGTTAGTTTTAAGAAAATTCTGTAAAAAATGGAAGTGTAAGCAAGTCAATTTTTTAAGGCCAGCAGGCTGAAAAATAAATATTTATCTATCTATCTAGAACTCTTCCCTTCCCTTTTCCAGCTCGAAAAATTATCATTTCGAATACAAAATTTGATTTGTCTGATTTGTCTCTGTATTTAAAAAAATTTTTGTTTCATTTTGTAATTTTGTATTTTTTGTAAATTTCTACTTTTTTAAATTTATCAAAATGAAGACTTTGGTTTGTCTATTATTGAAAAAAATATTCTATCATTTTTTAAATTGCTTTTACGATATAAGTAAATAGGAACCGTTCAAAAAATACGTCACACTCGCATGGGGGTGGGTTACAGGTTTTGTGACGATTTATCATGTAAGGGGGGGGGTGGGGGATTTTAACGCAGAATGTGAAATCACACATGAAAACTCCAAGTCTAAATAACAGTTTTATGAAATCCTAAAAAATATGAAAATTGATGATTTTATTTTCCAAATAAAGCATCTAAATACAGACTTCACACTCTTTCTTCTATTCCCAACTGTTCCCCTTTTTTGAAGAATTTTGTTCAAAATTCCTTTTTTTTAGTTCAAAATTAATTTTCCTAACCGAAAATTTAAAAAATCCAATTATGGCTGAAAATTTATTGTTTCTGAAAATTCAAATATTCAATGTTTTTAAGAGTTGATCAAGAAACCGGGATTTATAATTTTTTAAAGCCTTTTTTGTTCAAAAATAACTTTCATGCAGAATTCGACTTTTTTCAGGTTATGTTTTAAAATTTCCTCTCAAAATTTTATTTTTCATTGACAAGTCATCTTTTACGGTTGAACATTCAACTACTTAGTTACAATTTGAACTGCTGTGTTAAACATTCATTTTATTAGATGAAGATTGAACTATTTTGTGGAGAATTAACTTTTCAACTGAAAATTTAACTATTCCATTATTGGTGAAAAATTGATAGCTTTCAATTAGGAAATTCATCTTGTTGATTGAAAATTCAACTACTTCGTCATAGGTCGCGCCACTCTGTTAAAAATTCGTTTTATTATTTGAAGATTCATCTCTTTGGTCGAAAATGTAACTATTTTGTTGAAAAACCTTTTTTTTTGGGTGTGGATTAAAGACACATTTCTTTAACTGTAAATTTGACTATTCCCTTTTTGGTTGAAAATTGATCATTTTTAGTTTCAAATTCCACTTTCTGGTAAAAAATAAAATTTCTTGTCGAAAATGCAACTGTTTTGTAGAAAAATTCTGATTTTTGACTCAAAAATTCAACTGTTTTGTTGAAAAGTTTCCTTTTGCATTGAAAATTCTATTCTTTGGTAAAACATATATTTGTTGGTTTGCAAATTAACTTTTTGTTTGAAAATTCAACTGTTTTGTAGAGAATCCGCCTTTTTGACTTGAAAATTCAACTGTTTTATTGAAAAGTTTCCTTTTGGATTGAAAATTTTATTATTTTGGTAAAAAATATATCTGTTGGTTTGAAAATTAACTTTTTGGTTGAAAATGCAACTGTTTTGTTGAAATTCGTCATTTTGGTTTGGAAATTCATTTCATTTTGGCAGAAATTTGATCTTTTTTCATTTAAAATGCAACTGCTTGGTTAAAATTTAATCTGTCTTGGTTGATGATTCAACTATTTAGTTGAAAATTCGTCTCTTTTGTTAAATTCAATAGTTTGTTTTATGTAAAAAAATATATTTTTTGAATTGATATATCAACTATTGTATTCTTGATTCAATATTCATCTCTTCTGGTTCAAAATTATACAATTTGATTGAAGATTTAACTATTTCATTAAAAATTCTTGTTTTTGTTTAAAATTAATTTTTACCTGAAAATGTAAATAATCCATTTTGGCTGAAAATTGAACGTATATAGTTGAAAATTCAACTATTAAATTTGTTTGAGGAATTCTTCTTTTTAGTTAAAAATTCAACATTTTATTAGTTCAAGATAATTCTGTTTGGTTGAAAATTTAACTATTTTGTAGAAAATTTGTTTTTTTTTTTGGCTCAAAGCCAATTTTTTTTAATTTTAAATTTAACTATAAACTTTTATTTGAAAATTGATCATTTTTAGTTTAAAATTCAACTACGTGGTAAAAACTTTACTTTCTTGTGGAAAATTCGGCTTTTTGACTCAAAAAATCAACTGTTTTGTATGAAAAATTTCTTTTTGGATTAAAAATTCAATTATTTTGGGAGCAAATTCAACTGTTTGTTTTCAAATTAACCTTATGGTTAAAAATTCAACTGTTTTATAGAGAATTCGCCTTTTTGACTGAAAAATTTTTCTTTGTTGAAAATTTAACTCTTTTGTTGAAAGTTCGTCGGTTTTGTTTGAAAATTCATTTCATTATGACAGAATTTTGAACATTTTTTGAATCAAAATCCAACTGCTTGCTAAAATGTAATCTGTTTTGGTTGAGGATTCAACTATTTAGTTGAAAATTCGTCTTGTTGGTTAAATTCGACTCTTTTTTATTGAAAATAAAAATATTATTTGTGTTGATATATCAACTATTATATCCTTAATTTTCATCTCTATTGTATAAATATATCATCTCTTTTGGTTTAAAATTCTACAATTTGTTTGAAGATTTAACCATTTTAATAAAAATTCTTTTTTTGGTTGAAAATTTTTTTCTTAACTGAAAATTTAAATAATATATTTTGGCTGAAAACTGATCGTTACTATTAAATGTTTCATCGAGAATTCTTTTTTTAGTTGAAAATTTAACTACTAGGTTCAAATTGAAACTACTTCGTTAAACATTGCTTTTATTATATAAAGATTTGACTATTTGATTGAAAATTAATTTTTAACTGAAAATTTATCTATTCCATCATTGGTGAAAAATTGATAGCTTTTAGTTGAAAATTCCACTATTTGTTTGAAAATTCATGTATTTTGTTGAAAATTCGTCTTTTTTATTAAAAATTCATCTTCTTGATTAAAATTTAAACTGATTGGTTAAAAGTGGAACAAGTTTGTTAAAAATTCATTTCATTAGTTGAAGATTCATCTCTTTGGCCGAAAAATTTAAATATTTTATTTTCGGTTGAAAATTAATCATTTTTAGTTTAAAATTCAACAGTATGGTTGAAAATTACCTTTTTAATTGAAAATTCATATTTTCGGATTATAAATTCAACTATTTGTAAAAATTTGGCTTTCTGACTTAAAAATTCAACTGTTTTGTTCAAAGAATTTCTTTTTGGATTAAAAATTCTATTATTCTGGTAAAAAATCCAACTATTTGTTTGCAAATTAACTTATTGATTAAAAATTCAACTATTTTTTGGAGGATTTGCCCTTCTGACTTGTAAATTGAAGAATTTGGTTGATTTTCTTTCTCTTTTAACTGAAAAATCTTTATTTGTTGAAAAATCAACTCTTCTGTTGAAAATTCGTCATTTTAGTTTAAAAATTCATTTCATTTTGGTAGAAATTTGATCTCTTTTTTTATTAAAAATACAATTGCTTGGTTAAAAATTAATCTGTTTTGATTGAAGATACGAGTATTTGGTTCAAAATTCGTCTTTTCAGTCGAATTCAACTGGTTTTTATTAAAAATGAAAATATTTTTTGGCTGAAATGTCAAATATTACATTTTTTGTCGAGAATTCATATTTCTTTGAAAAATTTTACTAAACTGCTTTTAATTTAAAATGCACATATTTTTTCGGTTGCAATATCAACAATTATATTTTTCGTTGAGAATTAATATTTTTGATTGAAAATTCAACTATTTTGTTGAATGTTTAATTATTTTCTAAAAAATTCAACTGATTTGTTGACTGATGTTTAGACCATGAAATCGGAATTATCAACCAAATAGTTGAATTTTCAAACAAACAAAAACGAATGTTTCACTAAAAGTGATGAATTTTTAATAAAAAACTTGAGTATTGAAACTAAAAAGTCAAAAGTTGTAGAAAAAACTTTATTTTTAATACCAAAAATCTAAATTTTCAACAAAAAAGGTCATTTTCAACCAAAAAGAATTAACATTCAACCAAAAATAGTTTGATTTTCTTATTGGGTTCTATTAATCCAATTCGAATTTAGGAAGAAAAGGGGGAAGTTTCTTGAAAATAGGGGGAAAAGAAGGGAATAGGGGAAAGAGTGTGAATTTTGATACTGAATAGCATTTTCATACCAAAGAAAAATATTGATTTCATACATAGATTAATGAACTTTTCTAATTTTTTAGATAAAATTTGAAACAAGATGAATTAAAGTTGACTTTTTCTCGAAAAAGTGACTGAAAAGTGACTTGATAAAAAAAGCAAAGGATATTGTAACTGATGTTAATAAAGTCTTTCTATTCTATACCAGAATAGGAATTTTGTTGCTTTGTCGTAAAAAGTCTTATTCTGCACTTTCTCTTTTTCCCAAAGGAGAATGGTTCTCTTTTATAGTATGAACCAATGCTGCTCGTATTAGCAATAAATTTTTTTTCCTCGCTAAAAATCGGATTCGTGTGGAATCAATTTCAAGTGGATCAGAATAGAATATAATAAACTGAGGGTGAAACTTAAAAATAATAAAATAAACTCATATTAGCTATATGATATTTTTAAATTTATAGGAAAGATACTTTTTAATATTTAGTAGCATGTGATACTTGAAGCGCGAAATCAAATATGTGAGAAAAATGACAAATGGAAGAGAAGGAAATGTACTTTTATGAAAATCATATATTCCGAGACAAGGGTGTTCTTAGCAGAATAATAGGAAAGAAAATTTATTTTCAGATTTGTGGGTTTTTGTGCTATGGGGCCGTTAAAAAACGTCACGCTATTTTAAATAAATAAGAGAAGCCCCCCCCCCACTTTAACAGACTTTACAGCCAAAAATAACTGAATTTTCAACAAACAACAAAATTAATTTGAGACTAAAAAATTCCATTTACAATCAAATAGTTGAACTTTCAAGCATAAATGAAATTTCAAACAAAATAATTCAACTTTTAATCAAATAGTTGAATTTTCGTCCTACAAAAATAAATTCTCAACCAGATGATCGAAGTTTAAAATGAAAAGGAATTAGCAAAAAACAGTTGTACTATTGAACAAATAGTTGAATCTGCAAGCTAAAAAGCCAAACTTTGAATCCAAAAACACGATTATTCATCAAAATAGTTGAATCTTCGAACAAAATAGTTCAATTAAAAAAACAAAAATATTATAAATCATACAGTTGCATTTAAGACCAAGCATTTGAACTTTCAAGCAAACGGTTGATTTTTCAACAAAATAGTTAAATTTTTAACCAAATAGTTAAATTTTCAACCTACAAACATGAATTTTGAACCAAACTGTAGAATTATTTAAAAAAAGATTAAACTTGAACCATAAACAGTTGAGGTTTTGACCAAATAGTTGAATCCTCAAGCCAAAAAGACGAATCTTCAACAAAACAGTTGAATTTTGAATTACAAAGCAAAAATATTGTTTTGAATCATATAATTGTATTTACAACCAAATATTTAAACTTTCAAGCAAAAGGGGCAAATGTAAAAAAAACCTGTGGAATTTGTAACCAAATAATTGAGTTTTCGAACAAAAAAGACGAATTTTCACAAAATAGTTGAATTAACAAAAAAATATTTTTATAAACGAAACATTTACATTCACAACCCAATAATTCAACTTTCAAGCGAAAAAGGTTAATTTTAAACAAAATCGTTGAATTTTTGCACGAAAAAGAGGATTTTTAACAAAATAATAAAATTTGGGAAAAAGTATTATAAACCAAAGATGCATTTAAAACCAAATGATATTTGAACCAAAGCAGATTTTAATTTATAATCAAAAACAGTTGAATTTAATCAAGAAAGACGAATATTTTTCAAAAAAGTGGAATCCTCAACCAAAAAGGATTCATTTTTAAACACGCAGTTGAATTTTTAACCAAAACAGGTCAAATCTCAAACAAAACAGTCGAATTTCCAACCCGAAAATATGAATTTTCAACCAACAGGTTATTAAAAAAAAAACAGTTGAATTTTTATGGCAAGAAGACGAGCTTACAACCATACAGTTGAATCTTCAACCCAAAAATATGAATAGTTGAATTTGCACTCTAAAAAATTGATTTTTAAACAACAACACAAAACAAATTTCCAAAAAACTAGTTCAATTTTCAAGCAAAACGATGGATCTTCAACTGATAAAATGAGTTTTTAACAAAGTTGTTCAGCTTTGAACCAAGTAGTTGAATCCTAAATTAAGAAGATTAGTTTTGACTGAAAAATAAGAATTCACAACAAAATAGATCAATTTTCAACCAAATAGTTGAATTTTCAGCTAAAAACTTCCATTATTCGTTGAAAAATGATAGTTTTAAGTTGAAAATTCAACTATTAACTATATTCAAATATTTGGTTGAAAATTGATTCCAGGTGGGATCTTTTCCATTATCGGTTGAAAAATGATATAGATCCCACCTGGAAGGATTCCCTACACAGTACTCTATATAAATTCTACGGATATTCCAGTTGAAAATTCCATTGACTTTTCGTGGAATTCCAATAATATTCCGGCTGAAGATGCCAATCTAAAATTGACCCAGGGAGTTCCAGGCAAAAGCTAGACACAGGGACCTGAAGATAAGCACGGTTTCGGGCATTGCTTTGAACATTTATCCGAGAAATCCAAACAATTTTCTAATATTACGTAATGTACGCGCGTGAGTACCCGCGCACTGATCCTTTGTCCTTACGCTTCTGGTGTTTCACGCATGGGTAAGAAGTTAGGGAGCATTGCCTCCCTTGCTCCGCACATCACCACATTCCGAGGCCACACAAGGCCAGCAGTTCTAGGAATAGCGTAACATGAGGCTGCTTATCTCCAGACCTCAGTTTACTATCATTACCCCTACCCCAGTCATTGCACAACAACTTTTGAGTGCACCCGGTGCAGAGAACAAATCACCGTCGAGGAAGTTATGTTCTGAATGAAGATTGCCCGCACCCCACCCATTTTTCTCATGACCCGTCATCGTGCAACAACTTCCGAGTACACCAGGTGTAAAAAATTCATCTTCCTCGAAGAAGTTAAATTCTAAATGAAGATTGGCCGCACTCAACACATTTTTCTCGAGATTCCTCATTGTGCAACAACTTTAAAGTGCACCAGGTGTAAAAAATACATATTCCTCAAGGAAGTTAAGTTTTAAATGAGAATTGGTAGCACTTAATCCATTTTTCTCGTGACCCGTCACTGCAACAACTTCGGAGTGCACCAGGTGTGAAAAATACATCTTCTTTGAGGAAGTTAAGTTTTAAATGAGAATTGGCAGCACTCAACCCATTTTTTTCGGGACCCGTCATTGCACAACAACTTTTGATTGCACCTGGTGTGAACAATACATCTTCCTCGAGGACACGGGCGGCGGAAGTCCTATGTACGGTGGGTAGTACTACCCACTTGAAATTTCTGAAGGACCTCCCCCTCCTCCTGCTCACCCCCGCGGCCAGCAAAACTACCCACCTGGGCTCAACACGTTTTGCCGACCCTGCTCGAGGCAGTTAAGTTATAAATGAAGATCGGCTGCACCCCACCTATTTTCTCGTGACTCGTCATTGTGCAACAACTTCAGAGTGCACCAGGTGCACAAAATTAATCTTCCTCGAGGAAATTAAGTTCTAAATGAAGATGGACCGCAACCAATTCATTTTTCTCGGAACCCGTCATTGCACAACAACTTCCGCTTGCACCAGGTGAGAAGAACACATCTTCTTTGAGAGAGAGTTAAGTTATGAATGAAGATACCTATTTTCTCGTGAACCGTTATTTTGCAACAACTTCAGAGTGCACAAGGTGTAAAAAATTAATCTTCTTCGAGGAAGTTAAAATTCACAATGTGGATTGGCCACACTCAACCCATTATTTTCGAGACCAGTTATTATATAACGACTTTCGGGTGCACCAGGTGTAAAGAATACACCTTCATCGAGGAAGTTAAGTTCTAAATTATTATGAGTCGCACCCAACCGATAGTTTATGACCAATCCCTATTTGGAATTCATCTTTCTCTAGGAAGATGTATATTTACACATGGTACAATCGGAAGTCGTATACTGACGGGTCATGAGGAAAGTAGGTGAGGTGCTGCCAATCTTCTATTAGAACCTATCTTCCTCGAGGCATATGTATTTTTCAAACTTGATGCACTCGGAAGTAGTTGTACAATGACTGGTAATCATAAAAATGGGTGGGGTGCGGACAATCTTAATTTAAAATTTAACTTCTTTGAAGAAAATATATTTTTTACGCCCAATGCACTATGAAGTTGTACAATTATCGATAATTATAAAAATTTGGGGACAGGGGGTGGGTGAGGACAATCTTAATTGACAACCTAAGATCCTCGGGCATGACATATTTTTTATACGCGCTGCACTCGGATGTTTTTGTACAATGATGGTCCGTCGCCGACACCATGCGGGTGAGACCAATATTTATTTAGAATTTAACTTTCTCGAGAAAGATATATTTTATTTACCTGACGCACTCGGAATGTGTTTTACAATGAGGAGTCGTCCTTTTAACCATTGAGGTGCGGCCAATCTTCATTTGGAACTCAACTTCCTCGAAGAAGATATCACTGTAAAAAAACTATGGTAAATATCACATACATGTATTGGAAGTAATTAACCCATACACATATTTAAATTTTTCCATGCATCGGTATGGGAAAACAGTCATACGTGTGCACGGGACTTTGCCCATACCAGGTACCATATTTTTAGAATTTTCCCTCTCCTGTTGCTTCTTTCTTCTTTTTGTGAAAAATGTCTAATTGCACTTAATCTTATTACACTCACAATATTTCACTGTTCCACTGCTACAACTGCAAAATGTTTCACAAAAGTGTACTGAAACTATTATGAATTAGACGCACGACGCCATGATTGTATTATACTCTGCTCCTTCTCCTCCACTCACCAAGGTTATAGCACATGCGCGCTTCACTCGGCTGCGCATTCTGTAGCCGCGCATCCAAGTTCCATACATGACTGGAAGTTTTCCCATACCAGTGTATGGGATTTTCGACGTGTATGGGAAATTTACAAGTGAGCGACGGATAATTTCCATGCTTGTGTGGAATATTCAAAAGTATGGTAAAAATACCATACTTTCGTATGGGAAAATTACGATTATTATTATTGTTTAGAACTTGACTTACTCGAGGAAGATATATTTTTTACACCTAGTGAACTTCGAATTTGTTGTACAATGACGGTTCACGAGAAAACTGTGTGGGGTGCGGCCAATTTTCATTAAAAACTTAAGTTCCTAGAAGAAGATGTATTAATTACACCTAGTGTACTCGAAAGTTGCTGAATAATTACGGATCTCAAGAAAAATGGGTTGAGTGCGGCTAATTTTCATTTACAGAAATTAACTTCCTCGAAGATGTATTTTTTACACCTGGTGCACTCGGAAGTTGTTGTTCAATGACGGGCCTTCCTAATAAACATTGAGGTGCGACCAGTTGCTATTTAAAAGTTTTTCTTGGAACTTTCTAGGTCTATTTTAGGCTGGAATCTGCAGTCAGAAAGTTAGTGGAATTTTCACGAAAAGTCAATTTCCAACCAGAATTTCCTTAGAATTTCTTAGAATTACCTTCCAACGAAAAAACGTGATGAGAGGGAAAAAGGGGATGTTCCTTGAAAACAGGGGGAAAAGGAGGAATTCTTTGAAAAAGAGTTAAAGAGGGGAATAGAGGAAAGAGCTTGATGTCTGTATTTAGATGCTTCACTTGTAAAATAAAGTCACTAATTTTCATTTTTTTTCAAGTTTTTCAAAAAACTGTTATTCACATTTATATTTTCCATGTGTTTCCATTAATAAATTTAAAACATTCATCTATAATGAGGAATACTTTGTTGGAGGGAAGCTTCGAATTATTTAGTATAACAAATTATTGTTTAAACCCTAATGTTCCAAAAGCCATAAAATTATGAAGTCTTGGTAGTTGTAGGAAACTTAGGTTAGTATGAAAACCGATTTCACCAGAGGAACTGAACTTATATTGAATCTTGGTCGTATACAATTTTGATTCATTTATTTACGGAAATAGCGGATATAGAGTGTCAGGTACATCAAAGGAGTGCTGATCCGCAAAGATGATTGGTTCCCTCATTATAACTGAATATTTTCTGCTTACTCTTCTTTCATCCTGTAAGCTGAAACTCATTTTCTATAAACACTTGTCACTTACACACTTTCTTAAGAAAGCTTGGGTAAAAATACTGAATACGCATTTTTTTTTATTGTAACGAAGAGTATATTAAAATAAATTGTGATAAACACAAGAAATATCCTTGTCAATTTTGGTCAATTTAAATATTTAAGGGCGATTGCCAAAAACTTGACCATTTTAGACAGACAGATTTTCGAAAATAATAAAATTTTCAAACCACTTAAAATGTTGTTTATTTTTGCTTCCTCATTGAGGAAGCTTTGTAATGGTGACATTTTCCAAATTTTTCAAATTCATTTAATTAAACTTTCCGCACTTTAAAAATGTCTAATACAATGTTCTAAGCAATTGTTCGGATGTGTGTGTGGATGTCACACTTTTTTGTGAACCCGATAACTTGTAAACAGTTGCAGATGAATTAATTAAATTTGGAGGGCTAATTTTCACCACTAATATCTTGAAACTGACCGAAGGATTTCTAAAAATATTTATTGCATTTTTTTAGCACTCAATAATATTTTAAAAATCGGATTTTATAGTAAAACTTTTTTCATTAACATAATTCAAAGGTGATGCAAGAACATAAAAGATTCCTTGGTTCGAGAAGAATCGATTGACCTATATTATTAATACATTTTATCAAAGAGTGAGGAAGTTATCGTCATTTATATTATATTTAAAATCGATTATTATAGTAAACATTTTTTCATTCTCATAATTTCAAGTTGATGCGGGAATAGAATAGATGTGTTGATTCAAGACAAATCGATTGACCTATAATATTGATACATTTTATTGAAGAGTAAGAAAGCTATGGTAATGCATAATATATGAAAATACGGTTTTTTACAGTGAAACTTTTTCCTTTAACATAATTCAAAATTGATGCAAAAATAAAAAAATTCTTTGGTTCGAGGCGAATCGATTGACCTAAATATTAATATATTTTATTAAAGAGTGAGGAAGTTATGGTCATTGATATTATATTTAAAATCGATTTTTATAGTAAACATTTTTACATTCTCATAATTCAAAGTTGATGCGAGAATGGAATAGATGTGTTGATTCGAGAAGAATCGATTGACCTATGATATTGATACATTTTATTGAAGAGTAAGAAAGCTATGGTAATGCATAATATTTGAAAATACGGTTTTTTATAGTAAAACTTTTTTCTTTAACATAATTCAAAATTCATGCAAGAATAAAAAAATTCCTTGGTTCGAGGCGAATCGATTGACCTGTAATATTAATCTATTTTATGAAATAGTAAGGAAGTTATGGTCATTTATATTATATTTAAAATCGATTTTTATAGTAAACATTTTTCCATTCTCGTAATTTAAAGTTGATGCGACAATAGAAAAGATGTATAGATTCGAGACGAATCGATTGACCTATTATAATATTGATACATTTTATTGAAGAGTAAGAAAGCTATGGTAATGCATAGTATTTCAAAATGCGGTTTTTTATAGTAAAACTTTTTTTGTCAACATAATTCAAAGTTGATGAAAGGATATAGAAGATTCCTTGGTTTGAGACGAATCGAGTGACCTATAATATTAATACATTTTATCAAAGAGTGAGGAAGTTATCGTCATTTATATTATATTTAAAATCGATTTTTATAGTAAAAATTTTTCCATTCTCGTCGTTTAAAGTTGATGCGAGAATGGAATAGATGTGTTGATTCGAGCCGAATCGATTCACCTATAATATTGAAACATTTAATTGAAGTGTAAGAAAGCTATGGTAATGCATAATATTTGAAAATACGGTTTTTTATAGTAAAACTTTTTTCTTTAACATAATTCAAAGGTGATGCAAGAATATAAAAGATTCCTTAGTTCGAGAAGAATTGATTGACCTATAATATTAATACATTTTATTAAAGATTAAGGAAGTTATCGTCATTCATATTATATTTAAAATCGATTTTTATTGTAAAATTCTTTTCATTCTCATCATTTGAAGTTGATGCAACAATAGAATAGAAGTGTTGATTCGAGACAAATCGATTTACCTGTAATATTGATATATTTTATTGAAGAGTAAGAAAGCTATGGTAATGCATAATATTTGAAAATACGGTTTTCTATAGTAAAACTTTTTTCTTTAACATAATTCAAAGGTGATGCAAGAATATAAAAGATTTCTTAGTTCGAGAAGAATTGATTGACCTATAATATTAATACATTTTATTTAAGATTAAGGAAGTTATCGTCATTCATATTATATTTAAAATCGATTTTTATTGTAAAATTCTTTTCATTCTCATAATTTGAAGTTGATGCAAGAATAGAATAGACATATTGATTCGATACGAATCGATTGACCTATAATATTGATACATTTTATTGAAGAGTAAGGAAGCTATGGTAATACAAAATATTTGAAAATAAGGTTTTTTATAGTAGAACTTCTTTCATTCTCATAATTTAAAGTTGATGCAACAATGAAAAAAAATTGCTTGGTTTGAGACGAATCGATTGACCTATAATATTAACACAGTTTATCAAAGATTAAGGAAGTTATGCTCATTTATAATATTTAAAACATCTGTTTCAAACATAAAACCCTTTTTCATCGATATAATTCAAAGTTGACGCATGAATTGAAAAGACTTTTTGATCATAAATTTTCAATTATAATAATTCTGACGATTTTTGTGAAGAAATCATAAAGCCGAGAAAGGGATAGGGTGCGACAGAACTCTTCCCGCCCCTTTTCCAGCTCGAAAAATTATCATTTCGAGTACAAAATTTGATTTGTCTGATTTGTCTTTGTATTTGAAATTTTTTTGTATTTTTTTGTAATTTTGTATTTTTTGTCAATTTCTATTTTTAAATTGATCAAAATGAAGAATTTGGTTTGTCTATTATTCAAAAAAATCACTAATGCTTCCTCTATGAGGAAGCAAATACATTTGCTAACGGGAAGCAAAGTGCTCGTGAAATGAGCACCGTATAATTATAAATACAAATAGAGTGGAAACATTCGAGATCGAATTCACAGCTAGTTTTAATTAAGAGTAACCCAAGAGAGTATGAAGGTGGTTTTCTGCAGTTTTCCTCTCCTCAGGCCAAACATCCAGACAAATGCGAGTACTTCTAATAAAGTTGAATGCAGACGCGGGTCATCACTGGTTGTGATTAAATTCATAGTGATTGTAGTCCACTTTGTAAAAGAAAATTTGCACAGGCCCATATCCAGTGAAGTGAAGTCGTCTGGCGGTATATTTATTTACTCATGCTAAAGAACTTAAACGATAATTTAGCAGCGAGGATGACAGGTGCATCTAGACCTCTGTAGAAGAGATAAAAATATTTTAAAATATGGAAGAATTTGGTTTAATTGCAACCATATAATAATTTATGATTTTCAAATTTTATTGAACCTTAATCAAAATTGAAATATTTAAAATGTGTACTGCAGAATGAAAATGTGTACAAAATAAACATTCAAAACACAAACAAAATTATTATTAAAATAAACTGATTTTCTTGTTCAGCGACGTATTTATAGAATTTAAGTTGTTTTAACCAGAATATTTGTTGAGTGCAGGGTTCAAATTGAAAATTTAGAATTACAAAATTTAAAACTTAATTTTAAAATTTAATGTTAAAATTTGTTAATCTTGAATGTTTCCTCTTTAAAATTATTTGGTTTTCAACATTTCGGTTTTAACATTTAAAAATTTCTACGTTATGAAAGGAGGGGGGGGGGTTAATGCAAAATTTGACATCACACATGGAAAATATGAATGTGGAAATTTTACTTTGCAAGTAAAGCATCCAAATATAGAATTCGCACTCTATTCCCTATTCCCCTTTTTTCCAGTTTCTGAGAGAATTTCTCTTTTTTCCCCTGTTTCCAAGAAACTTCACCTTTTTTCGTCCTTTGTTTTGCTCAAATGCGAATTGAAGTAATAAAACCCAATAAGAATATCAAAATATTTTTTAGTTCAGAATTCATCTCTTTTGAGTACAAATTCTACTATTGGGTTAAGGATTTAACTATTTTGTTGAAAATTAGTTTTTTTATTAGTTTAAAATCAATTTTCCGAACTGAAAATTTAACTAATCCATTTTTGGCTTATATCTGATCGTTTTTATATGAAAATTCCACTACTTGGGAGCAAGTTGAACTATAAATTTTGTTAAACATTTGTTTCATTGTTTTGACATTTAACTCATTTGTTGAAAATTCCTTTTTTTTAGATTAAGTATTTCAACTGAATATTTGACTATTCCACTTTTGGTAGACATTTTTGTCAAACATTTTATTTTATGGGTTGAAGATTTAACTATTTTGTTGAAAATTCTTTTTTTTTGTATGCAAATTAATAAAAAAGTAAAATCGTCTTTTTTGGTAGAAATTTT
Source organism: Andricus curvator (assembly GCA_932195095.1). Taxonomy (NCBI): domain Eukaryota; kingdom Metazoa; phylum Arthropoda; class Insecta; order Hymenoptera; family Cynipidae; genus Andricus; species Andricus curvator. Next base: position 106,622 of record CAKNYM010048470.1, read on the forward strand.
TTTCTAAGTTAAATTTCAACTATTTGATGGAAAATTAGTCTTCTTGATTGAAAATTCAACTACTTGTTTAAAAGTTAAAGATCCGTGTCTTTGGTGAAAATTGAACTATTTCATTAAAATTTCGTTTTTTTGTGTGTGTTACAAATCAATTGTTTTAACTGCAAATTTAACTTTTCCATTTTTCTATTTGAAAATTGATCGTTTTTAGTTTAAAATTCAACTATTTGATTGAAAATTCAAATATTTTCTTAAAGATTCTTCATTTTGGGTAGAAAATTCTACTCCTTTTGTACAAAATTCACCTATTTGTTTGCAAATTAACTTTTTGTTAAAAATTCAACTGTTTTGTAGAGAATTCGCCTTTTTGACTTAAAAATTGGAAAAACAATTGGTCGTTTCTAGTTGAAAACTCAACTGGTAAATTTTTCATTGAAAATTCATCTTTTTAGTTAGAAACTCAACTAATTGATTCAAATTTGAACTACTCAGTTGAGCATTCATTTTATTAGATGCAGATTTAACCATTTTGTTGAAAATTAATTTTTCAACTGAAAATTTAACTATTCCATTGTTGGTAGAAAATGGATAGTTTTTAGTTTAAAATTCAACTATTTAATTTTTCATTGAAAATTCATCTTTTTCGTTGAAAATTCAACTACCTGTATGAAGACTTAATTACATATTTTGTCAAAAATTAATTTTATTGGTTTAAAATTTAACTCTTTTGTTAAAAAAATTGTTTTAAGTAAATTATTTTAACTGAATATTTAATCATTCCATTTTTGGTAGAAAGTTGAACTACTTTGTTGAATATTCATTTTATTGGTTTAAGATTTAACTATTTTCTTGAAAATTCGTTTTTTTTTTATGAAAATTTATTTTTCAACTGAAAATTTAATTGTTCCACTTTTGTTTGATAATTGCTCGTTATTAGTTGCAAATTCAAACATTTGGTTGGAAATTCATGTATTGTGTTGTAAATTTTGTATTTTTTGGAAGAAAATTAATATTCTTGATTGAAAATTCAACTACTCGTTTAAAAGTTAAAGATCCGTGTCTTTGGTTGAAAATTGACCAACTTTATTAAAAATTAGTTTTTTGTTGTTACTGAAAATCGATTTTTTCAAATGAAAATTTACCTTTTTTATTTTTGGTTTAAAAATTGATCGTTTTTAGATCGAAATTCAATTGTTCAATTATTAATTCAACTGTTTTGTTGAAAATTCGTCATTTTGGGTCGAAAATTACTATTATTTTGCTACAAAATTCAACTATTTGATTGCAAATTAACTTTTTGGTTGAAAATTTATATTTTCGGGTACAAAATTTAACTATTTGTAGAGAATTCGCCTTTCTGGCTTGATAATTCAAAAATTTGGTTAACATTCTTTTCTCTCTTCTCGTCTCTCTTGAAAGAAAAATCTTTCATGGTTACAATATAATCCGTTTTGGTTAAGAATTCAACTCTTTGGTTAATAATCTATCTTTTTTGATTGAATTCAACTGTTCTTTATTTAAAATTGAACTTTTTGGTTGAAAATTTAACTATTTAGTTGGAAGTTCGTTTTTTTTGTTGAGAAGTAATTTTCTTTGCTGAAACTGTAACAATACCATTTTTAATTGGAAATTGATATCTTGAATTGAAAATTAACCTTTCTGGTTGAAAATTCATGTCTTTTCTTGAAAATTCGTCTTTTTCAAATTAAACTCTCTTTTGGTTGAAATACTGTTTCATATTTCTTTGGAAATTAAGATTTTTTTGTTTGAAAAATTAACTACTTGGTTTAGAGTTGAACTAATTTGTAAAAAATGTATTTTTGTAGTTGAAGATTCATCGTTTTAGTAGAAAATTAGACTATTTGGTTGAAAATTGACTTTTTTCCTGCAATATCATATCTTTGGTTGAACATTCAACTATTTTGGTAGAAAATTAAACTATTTGTTTAAAAATCAAATCATTTTGTTGGAAATTAGTTTTTTCAGTTAACAGTCAACAATTTTCTAAAACATTCGACTTTTAGCTTCAATTTGTTGAAATTTTGTTGGAAATTCGTCTACTTGGTTTAAACTAATTTTGGTTAAAAATTTATCTTTTTTGGTCGAAAATTCAACTGTGTTTTCGAAAGTTTTTCCTTGTTATAAAGCCTTTGCGAACCCCTTTCTACGTGACACTTTTCCACGTTAGGGCAGACCCCCCCCCCCCCCCCCTTTTTAGAATGTCACGTAATATATGGACTTTCCCTAATGAGTTTTCGGATGGTCACTGGTTTTTTTTTTCGGCTGACAGATTTGGTGTTTTTTTAAATTCTCATTCTTATCTACAAATTCGTTGTTAATCATTTTTTATGGGACGCGTAATTTTTTTTAATCGTTGAAAATAACATTAGAAATTTTGAAAATCTAATTTTTGAAAAACCAACACAAGATTCGAAAGAAATGAATAGACAAAAGTTATTTGCCCAAAAGAGATCTACAAATTTGTACTGAAATATTTTTTGATGAGACGCGCAGTTTTTGTTTTAATCGTAAATTAATACATTAAAAATAAAAAAATAAAATTTTTGGAAAAACGGCACAAGATACAATAAAATGTTTACCAACAAAATTGTTTGCCTAAATTAGACCTATAAATTTGCTTTTGACCTTTTTTTTCTTGCGAGACACGTGATGAGAATATGTTCGTTAAAGCCGAAGGAGCTTTAACGAAAGAGAATGCACAATCACTAAATGTCAGTTGCCGATGGTTTGACCTGTAATTTTAAAAGTCTTATGCAAAAAATTGGGGGAAGTATAATGATTGAGTGCGTAGCGCGAGGTAAATACATTATCAAGCGCGAAGCAAGAGATAAATATATTATCAAGCGCGAAGCGCGAGATCCAACAGGGGCGCTGAAACTTGCGAGCCGCGTACAGCGATTTTCAGATTACTCTGTAATATCCCCATTAAAGTTAGGTATTAAAATATTTTATGAGGTAACAGTAAAAGACACCATTCATAATCACGTAAATGTTGGGGTAGTTGCAGCATTTTCTCGGTTTTGCTGAGACATAATAATAAATTTATTTTAAAAGAGTGCTTACGGTGTCTAGTGTCTACCTCACCATCTTTAATGTAGTTACACTCGGAAGCATGTTTTTAAATTACCCTCTCGAGCTCTCTCTTACTCCCATGGGAAATTACCGACTTCCTGATATTTCCTAAAAATATTTTGACCTCTCTCGCCATACTAAAAAAGTCGAAAAGTCAGGTACCGTTCATGTTTATTATGTTTATTTCAGGTTATAATAAAAAATTTCAAAAATGCCTGAAATAAAAGTTGTAGATTATTTATAAATACACCTTTTATGTCACGCACATTTTTCTCTTAAAACTACTATTTTTCGAGAAAAGAAGGAAAACGCTGGCAAAAAGTGTGAAATTCTTTTAAAAAATAGGACTTGCGAAACTCCCGTGACTACTGATTAGTAGAAAAAGTAGTTTATAGCAAGCCAAGGCTCATTTTACATGGTGCTCATTTCACGAACACTTTGCTTCCCGTTAGCAAATGTATTTGCTTCTTCATAGAGAAAGCATTAGTGATTTTTTGAATAATAGACAAACCAAAGTCTTCATTTTGATCAATTTAAAAATAAAAATGTACAAAAAATACAAAATTACAAAATAATACAAAAAATTTGTTGCATACAAAGACAAATCAGACAAATCAAATTTTGTATTCGAAAGGATAATTTTCCGAGTTGGAAAAGGGAAGGGAAATGTCCTGTCGCACCCCATCCCTTTCACAGTTTTATGAGTTCTTTACAAACATTGTCAGAATTATTCTATTTGAAAATTTATGATCAAAAAGTCTTTTCTATTCCTGCGTCAACTTTGAATTATGTCGATGAAAAAAGTTTTTCTGTTTGAAAAAGATGTTTCAAATATTATAAATGAGCATAATTTCCTTAATCTTTAATAAAGTGTATTAATATTATCGATCAATTGATTTGCCTCGAATTAAGGAATCTTTTCCGTTCTTGCATCAATTTTGAATTATATTCGTGAAAAAAGTTTTACTATAAAAATCAGTGTTTTCAAATATTATGCATTACCATAGCTTCCTTATTTTTCAATAAAATGTATCAATATTATAGGTCAATCGATTTATCTTGAATCAACACATCTATTCCATTCTCGCATCAACTTTAAATTATGAGAATTACAAAATTTTTACCATAAAAATATATTAAGAATATAATATAAAGGACGATAACTTCCTCACTCTTTGATAAAATGTTATAATATTATGGTCAATCGAATCGCCTCGAATCAACATATCTTTTCTATTCTTGCATCATCTTTAAATTGTGAGAATAAAACAAATTTTACTATAAAAATCGATTTCAAATATAATATAAATGACGATAACTTCCTCACTCTTTGATAAAATGTAATAATATTGTTTATATGGTCAATCGATTCGTCTCAAACTAAGGAATCTTTTATATTCTTTCATCAACTATGAATTATGTTAAAGAAAAAAGTTTTACTATAAAAAACCGTGTATTAAAAAATTCTGCATTCCCATAGCATCCTTATTCTTCAATAAAATATATCAATATTATAGATCAATCGATTCGTCTCGAATCAACACATCTTTTCTATTTTTGCATCAACTTTAAATTATGAGAATAAAAAAATTTTTACTATAAAAATTGATTTTACATATGATATAAATGACGATAACTTCCTCACTCTTTGATCAAATGTATTCATATTATAGGTCACTCGATTCGTCTCAAACCAAGAAATCTTTTATATTCTTTCTACAATTTTCAATTATGTTCAAGAAATAAGTTTTACTATAAACAACCGTATTTTCAAATATTATGCATTACAATAGCTTTCTTACTCTTGAATGAAATGTATCAATATTATTGGTCAATCGATTCGTCTTGAATCAACACAACTTTTCTATTCTCCCATCATCTTTAAATTATGAGAATAAAAAAATTTTTATTATAAAAATCGATTTTAAATCTAATATAAATGACGATAACTTCCTTACTGTTTAATAATATGTATTAATATTATAGGTCAATCGATTTGTCTCAAACAAAGGAATCTTTTATATTCCTGCGTCAACTTTGAATTATGTCGATGAAAAAAGTTTTACTATAAAAATCAGTGTTTTCAAATATTATGCATTACCATAGCTTCCTCATTTTTCAATAAAATGTATCAATATTATAGGACAATCGATTCGTCTTGAATCAACACATCTATTCCATTCTCGCATCAACTTTAAGTTATGAGAATTAAACAATTTTTACTGTAAAACTAGATTTTAAATATAATATAAAGAACTATAACTTTTTTATTCTTCAATAAAATGTATCAATATTATAGGTAAATCGATTCGTCTCGAATCAACACATCTTTTCTATTCTTGCATCAACTTTAAATTATGAGAATGAAAAAAATTTTACTATAAAAATCGATTTCAAATATAATATAAATGACGATAACTTCCTCACTCTTTGATAAAATGTATTATTATAGGTCAATCGATTCGTCTCGAATCAACACATCTTTTCTATTCTTGTACCAACTTTAAATTATGAGAATGAAAAAAACTTTACTATGAAAATTGATTTTACATATGATATAAATGAGGATAACTTTCTCACTCTTTGATAAAATGTATTAATATTATAGGTCACTCGATTCGTCTCAAACCAATAAATCTTTTATATTCCTTCATCAACTTTGAATTATGTTAAAGAAAGAAGTTTTACTATAAAAAACCGTATTTTCTAATATTATGCATTACCATAGATTTCTTACTCTTGAATAAAATGTATCAATAGTATAGGTCAGTCGATTCGTCTCGAATCAAGGAATCTTTCATGTTCTTGCATCTCCTTTGAATTATGTTAATGACAAAAGTTTTACTATAAAAAACCGTGTATTAAAATATCATGCATTGTCATAGCATCCTTATTCTTCAATAAAATGTATCAATAATATAGGTCAATCGATTCGTCTCGAATCAACACATCTGTTCTATTCACGCATCAATTTTAAATTATGAGAATGAAAAACATCTTACTATAAAAATCTATTTTAAATATAATAATCTATTTTAAATATAATATAAATGACGAAAACGTCCTTACTCTTTAATAAAATGTATTGATACTGTAGGTCAATCGAGTCGTCTCGAACCAAGGAATATTTTATATTGTTACATCAACTATGAATTATGTTAAAGAAAAAAGTTTTACTATAAGAAACCGTCTTTTCAAATATTATGCAGTACCATAGCTTTCTTACTCATAAATAAAATGTATCAATATTCTAGGTGAATCGATTCGTCTCGAATCAACACAACTTTTCTATTCTCGCATCAACTTTAAATTATGAGAATGAGAAAATTTTTACTATAAAAATCGATTTTAAAAATAATATGAATCACGATAACTTCCACTCTTTGATCAAATGTATTAATATTATAGGACACTCGATTCGTCTCAAACCAAGAAATCTTTTATATTATTCTTTCATCAACTTTGAATTATGTTAAAGAAAAAAGTTTTACCATGAAAAACCGTATTTTCAAATATTATGCATTACCGTAGCCTTCTTACTCTTGAATAAAATGTATCAATATCATAGGTCAATCGATTCGCCTCGAATCAACACATCTTTTCTATTTACGCATTCACTTTAAATTATGAGAATGAAAAAAATCTTACTATAAAAATCGATTTTAAATATAATATAAATGACGACAACGTCCTTACTCTTTAATAGAATGTATTGATACTGTAGGTTAATCGATTCGTCTCGAACCAAGCAATCTTTGATATTGTTACATCAACTATGAATTATGTTAAAGAAAAAAGTTTTACTATAAAAACCGTATTTTCAAATACTATGCATTTCCATAGCTTTCTTACTCTTCAATAAAATGTATCACTATTATAATAGGTCAATCGATTTGCTTCGAATCAAGACATCTTTTTTATTCTCGCATCAACTTTAAATTATGAGAATAAAAAAAATTTTACTATAAAAATTGATTTTACATATGATATAAATGACGATAACTTCCTCACTCTTTGATAAAATGTACTAATATTATAGGTCAATCGATTCGTCTCGAATCAACACATATTCTCTATTCTCGTATCAAATTTAAATTTTGAGAATGAAAAAAAATTAACTATAAAAATAAATTTAAAATATAATATATATGACGATAACTTCCTCACTCTTCGATAAAATTTATTAATATTATAGGTCAATCGATTCGCCTCAAAACAAGGAATCTTTGATGTCCTTTCTACAACTTTGAATTATGTTAAAGAAAAAAGTTTTACTATGAAAAACCGTATTTTCAAATATTATGCATTACAATAGCTTTCTTACTCTTGAATGAAATGTATCAATATTATTGGTCAATAGATTCGTCTTGAATCAACACAACTTTTCTATTGTCCCATCATCTTTAAATTATGAGAATAAAAAAATTTTTATTATAAAAATCGATTTTAAATCTAATATAAATGACGATAACTTCCTTACTCTTTAATAATATGTATTAATATTATAGGTCAATCGAATTGTCTCAAACGAAGGAATCTTTTATATTCTTGCATCAATTTTGAATTATGTTGAAGAAAAAAGTTGTACTATAAAAAACGGTATTTTCAAATATTATGAATAACCGTAGCTTCCTTACTCTCAAATAAAATGTATTAATATTACAGGTCAATCGTTTCTTCTCGAATCAACACATCTTTTCTATTCTCGCATCAACTTTAAATTATGAGAATGAAAAAAATGTTGAGTGTTGACAAAGAAACCGATTCTCTGAGGACGGCAATTAAATCCGAACTCAAGAGAAACAATATCTAGGTCTATGGCTTAATGTCTCTGTTGTTAAATTTTTTAAGAAGAAAATTAGAAACACAATATTAACAAGTCAATCTGTGCAAAAATTTCTTTTTGAAACAAAAAGGCTAAGAAACATTGTGAATCCAAAAATCAGTTGTTTTGAAAAAACACATTCAAAAAGTTCAATATATGCAAAAAGAATTGCATAGAAAGGCCTCACAATATGTTTCCAAACAACTTTGTTTTCGGCTCATTAGAGACAAGTATATAACAAGAGGAAAAAAGAGGGAGAAAATTAGGAAAGAGACAACCAAGCCATCCTCACTCTCTTATCCTTTCTCTTTCTCCGTCTTTTTTATACTACTTTTGGGACCAACATGTTTCGAGATCACTTTAGATCTCCTCATCAGGGTATAATTTTATAGGATACTATGGACAATTAGTTATATCATATGCTTTATATTAGTAATGTATGTACATATGAGACTGAAGTTTCTTATCGTACTGTTATTTGCATTATTTTTCATTTTTTATTTATGGATCGATTTTTATACTTTAATTTTCGGTTTAAGTGTCAATCCTTAATATTTCGGAAATCTTTCATGCACTTTAATACTTGTTTTAATTTCTAATGAACAGAAAATTAAAATACAATAATCTCCAACGTTTCCTATAAAAATTCAATAAAATTAACAAAGGCTTTGTTATATCTCGAAATGTCTATATTTAAATTAATTTCATTATTGCCTTCTCTCTTTATGTATAACATCTCCATGAATTAACTTTTTATTTGCCCCACAATCTGTCAATTCCCGCGAAATCTATGATGATATGTTGAAAATTTCTAAGAAACTTCAGTTTCACATCAAGTGAAAACCATAAAGTAGAAAAAAGACTTATCCTTCTGCTGTTATTTCCTATATTTCATTGTGAAATGGAAAAATTTATTCCGTTATAAATCTTATATGAAATCCATCAGCACAACACCAATTTTGATTGTCATAATCACCATAAAAATGTTAATAGATAATAAAAATTTTCCAACGATATTTTTTATAGAATTTGAAAAAAATTGTTGATTTTGAATTAATCCATATTCCGAAATTCAAATTCATCAAATTAAATGGAATTTTGTTTGAAAATTCAGAAAAGTTTATTCAAATTTATTTATTTTTTCATTTAGTGCAATTTTAAAGTTACACTTTAACTTCACTTTACAACCTAACTGCATTTTTGGTAATTTTTTATTTTGCACAGATTTTTGGATTCACAATATTTCTTAGCCTTTTTGTTTCAAAAAGAAATTTTTGCACAGATTGAATTGTTAATATTGCGTTTCTAATTTTCTTCTTAAAAAAAAATTTTACTATAGAAATCGATTTCAAATCCTTACTATAAAATCTCTAAACGATATTCTTGATTTCGATAGTCACGATTATATCGTTTGCGCCTGCTGTGGGTGTGACACGAGGCATCAGTGTGCTAGAAAGTGATGGAATATGTCACGTTTCGATAGTCACGATTATATCGTTTTCGCAGCTATGGGTGTGACACGAGGCATCAGTGCGTTAGAAAGTGATGAAACGTGTCATGATTTTTCGTTCTTCAGTTGAAGTCATTTGATCCCAACGGAGCCGCCTTGATCTGCGCTTGCTTGGATTATAGTGACGTTCATTGGCTACAGTGTGCGTCTGCATTTGAATATTAAATACGTATGCAAACTAGAACCAATGAGTGCCAGTCAGTTGAAGCATGCGCATGTCTTTCGGGATCAGTGTTCGAATCGTAGTTCGAGTTCGATAATACGACGACGTGTTTCTTCGCATTTAGTAATGTGATCCGCCTGTTTGTATACAAACTCGTGTACGTTTCGGTTCTACTTTGCCTATAGAAACTCTATTTCGTTATACTGACATATTCGAATAATTATTTTTTTCGTTTTGAATAGACGAATGTCAGAGATCTGTGTATGTCTACAGATCAATCATTTTATAATTTAAAAAGATGTTCTGATAATCTGAAGGGATTTCAAAGATGTTTAAAGACTATAGGGTATTTTTTTATAATCCAAGGAATTTTCAAGAATTTTAAACAATTGCAGGGAATTTCAAAAGATTTCGAATAATTTGGAATATTTTAAGATATTATGAAAAATGTTAAGGAGTTTTCAATTGATGCATATTTTAGGGTATTTGAAAAGAATCCAAGGCATTTGAGATGCCAAAAGATTTTAAAGAGTTTGAAATATTTGAGGATATTTTAACAGATTTCAAGGAATTTTCAAGTGATTTTAGTCATTTAGTGGATTTTAAGTATTTTAGAGTATCTTAAAAGATTGAAAAGTATTGTCGGGAGCTTTAAAATGTTTCGAGTAATTTTAAAATATTTAAACTAAATCTTTAGGAAATTTCAAAAGAATGCAAGGTATTTTCAAAAGATTTACATAATTTAAAGGTGATTAACATTTTTTTAGAGGATTTGAAAACTTTTGGAGTATTTCGAAAATTCCAAGGAATTTTCAATTTATTTCAATAATTTAATTGATTTCAGAAAATTTGAGATATTTTAGAGTATTTAAAAAAATTTCATGGCATTTTCGAAAGCTTTAAAACATTTTAAGGAATTAAGAATTTTCAGTTGGTTTCAGTAATTTAACTGATATCATATGATTTTAAAAGATTCTGAGTCATTTTCGACAGCTTTAAAAAGTTTCAAGTAAAATGTTTTAGGGTATCTTAACAGATTCTAAGGAATTTTCAATTGATTTCAGTAATTTAATTGGATTTCAGAGGATTTAAAAAATATCAAGTGAGATTTGAAAAAATGTTCATGGGTATTGTATCAAAGAGTTTCCTAAAATTTCGAAAATATAGACCGATTTGATAGGACCTATGCCAGGTTTTAGGGTATATTAAAAGATTCCAAGGAATTTTTAATTAATTTCGGTAACCTGATAGGATTTGAAATAATCAAAAATATTTCAGGGTACTTCAAAGTTTCCGAAGCACTTTCAAGAGATTTACAAATTTTAAGGCATTTCAAAAGATTTTAAAGTTCTTGAAATATCTTAGGGTATTTTCAAAAGATTTCAGTAATTTGAAGTGATTTAATTCTTTCTCTTTTTTCCTCCGTTATTTATTTGTCTCTAATGAGCCGAAAAGGAGGTAGTTTGGGAACCTAATTTTGGTTTGGAATGTATTACATGCTCTTTTTGCATAAAATCATTCATAAGAAAGTAGATTTCATTTTGATTTCAAATTTAAAAAAAAAACGATTCTCACTATTTGAGGGCTTTTCAAAAGGGCACTTTCAGAAGATTTGAAAAATTTCTAGGAATTTCCAAGGATTTGACTGATTTTAAGGTATTTGAAAAATTTGCATAGTGTATTAAAAATTTTCCTGAAATTTTGGAAAATATGGAGCGATTTCGTAAGGCCTATTATGATATCTCGAAAAATCCCAAGTGACTTTGTAAGATTTCCGAGGATTTCAATGATTTTAAGGGAGTTTGAAAGCTCACAAGGTATTTTGATAAATTTTCCAGGATTTCAAGTTATGTCATCAGATTTCATGTAATTTCAAGGGATATCATAATATTTCAATAGATTTCTAAGAATTTATTCACAAGAATTCATGGATTTCGTATGATTATTCAAAAATATTTTCAAATATTTCAAGGTTTTATCAAAGATTTCAAAGAATTTGAAAGATTTTAGGATATCTTAAAAGATTCCAAGGAATTTTCTATTAATTCAAAGAATTTGAAATATTTAAGGTATTTTTAAAAACCAAAGGAATTTCTAAGTGCTTCAATACATTTCAAGGCATTTCAACAGATTTTAAAGGATTTGGAATATTTAAGGGTATTTTGAAAAACTTCAAGGGATTTTCAAGAACTTTACCAAGTTTGAAGTGACTTTTAATATCTTTAAGAGAAATAAACAATTTTTTTTAGTTTTCAAGAATTTTGTAGAACTTCTGAATATATGAAACTATTTCATAGGACCTGCAAGGTTTAAATATATTTTAAAATATTTAAATGAATTTCATGAGATTTCCGAAGATTACAATGATTTTAATGGATTTTAAAAGCTCTCAAGGTATTTCAATAAATTTTCCAGGATTCAAGAAAATATTATAAAATTTGATTCAACTTCATGCGATTTTATAATATTTTAATGTATTTTAAAGAATTCATTCACAAGAATGAAAGCCAACAGCCATACCACGCTGAAAAACCCAGTTCTCGTCAGATCACTGAAGTTAAGCAGCGTTGGGCGCGGTTAGTACATGGATGGGTGACCATTCGAGAAAACCGAGTGCTGGTGGCACATCGTGGGTGTGGTGAGCCCACACTTGTAGTTATTTTACTACAAGCTATCAACCTAGAAACACTACCCGAATCGGGTAGTGTCACGCCTACCCTGAAAGGGAAATGGCTTAATGGTATACATACATACATTCACAAGAAGTGAGGGATTTTGTAGGTTTTCACATATTTGAAGAGATTTTAAAATATGTTTTGCAATTAATTTGAATTCATTTGAAATTCACCCTGAATCATTACTAATTCATTCAGAATTATTTTATTATCTCTTTCCAATTTTTTAATTTAACTGATTTCTTTTAAATTAAATCAATTCTGTTCAGTTCAAACAATTTTTTTTTTAATTTCAGTTTTTGTTTAATTCGTGTTGATACACATATTGACTTTCAGTCACTTTTTGGATTAGAAATTAGTCTTGCTGCAAAAAACGTCAAATTAAAAATTATTGCTTCACACTCACGAGATATTCTCTGGAAATCTGCTTTCCGCCAACATCGCATTCAAAATACAGTACACCTTCAAATACTTGTCAATCCGAAGTTTTTTGTAGGGTACTTTTTTCTGCTTTTTTCGGTTTAGATGGGTCACTTTTTTAAAATAAATTGAAGCTGTGACAGCCTTTAGAATAATAAATAGCAAATTCAGGTCTCGGGCTCAACACACTATTGACACTTTTTTTAAAGCGTTGACGCTGTTTTGCTATCACTTCGAAGAAAATACACTGAAGACACTACTTTCAAATCAAAAACACGAATTTATCAACCAAGAAAGATTTTTCAAACAATAAAAAAAATGTCATAAAAAATGTTGATTTTTCAAGCCAAGAACATGGGCTTTCAACAAAACTGTTAAATATTTAACTGAATATTTAAATTTTCAATCAAAAATATGAATTTAAAACCAAAAAGATCAATTTTTAACCACAAATGGAGCAGATAAATTTCAAACTTTAATATTTTTACTAATGGAAGATATTATTTACATTTTGAAACGATAATTAAACAATGATATCGAGGAAAAACCTACTAAAAAAATTAAACTATCAGATGAAAACAATGCTTCATAAAAATAGTATATAAAAAGCGACGATGTAAACCAAATACTTTGTGCAACGTTTTTGTATTATTACTTATATAACATATATGTGGATTTAAAAAATAAAATTTATAAACTGGGCCAGTACCCGTCAGAAATATCAGGACCTGCAGGTGGTCCTTCGATTTTAATCAAACTTTGTAAAATTATAATGCTGTACTTTATACTTTCAATCATTTTATGAAAAATATTTTACATACAATTTTTGTCTATAGAAAGAATCCATGTAAAATTAGACATGTTCTACAAGTACAGTTGCAGAATATATCAGGTCGAAAATATTTTTCTTGGTTAAATTATGCGATACGTAAAAATAAATTATTAAAAAAAAAGTTCAAAACAGATTTTCGCAGAAGGTAAAAAATTACATTTTTTTGAAATTTCTTTGTTTAATTTAGCTTTTAATAAGAAAGAGACTCTGACTTTTATAAAGGCCTGGAAATTTCTATAGACAGGATAATTTTCTTTTTATAATAAAAGAATTTACTTATATTTACGTAAACAACAGATTCGATAAAACTGTTCACGTATAAAAAAGTTATACTAAAATACATTTTATTTTTTCGTGACAACTTGCATCATTTATGATAAAAATTAGAAAATGTATTTATTATGAAAAAACTTCACTACATCTCTCAATGCATAATAAATTATTAGTGGCAAATGGATTACTATTGAGCAATGGTAATAATTGCCGAGCAAATAGACAACTTAAAAATTTGTTATCATATTTCTTAAAAACTGAAAGATTGGCAATTACTACCATTATTCTATATGTATCATTCATTTTCTTAAATTTTGGACAACTTATATAATAATAAAAATTAATATTATTCGTAGCATTTATCAAATTCAAATTCATATACTCATATACATATTATAACGAACAATTCACAATTTATTTTAGAAATAATATTTCTTTTAATTTATAAAATGAAAAATTTAATTACGGCAACATAATTTACAAATAAGTTCAGTAGTAAAGAAATTTAAGAGTAATTTATAATAAATTAAATTATAATTATATTCACGATCCTTTCAGATGATAATGATGGCAGAATTTACCTACAAATAAATTATGAGAAATAAATTTATTACTCCTTTAACCCTTCGCACGCGGCAGATCCAATATGGCGGACGAGTTTTTTAAAAAGTTGTTAGATTTTCATAAAACTTTTTACTCGGGGGTTTTCGAGGTCGCTGATTACGAACCTGGATCCCGATTTGAGAAATTCAAAATGTAGGATCCAATATGGCAGACATATTTGTCGGCCATTTTGAATTTTGGAAATCTGGCTTCAGATTCGTGATTACCGACCCCCAAAACCCCCAGATACCAAGTTTCATGAAAATCCTTTGAATTTTTGAAAACTCGTTCGCCATATTGGATCTGTCATTCTGAATTTCGCAAATCTGGCTCCGGATTTGTAATCAGCGACCCCAAAAACCCTAGAGTACCAAGTTTCATTTCAATTTATCCAATACGTCGTTCAAAATTGAATTCTTTCGTAAAAAAGAGCGATTTTCAAAATTTGTTTATTTATAACTATTTATAATTTTAAACAATACGTTTGTCAACATGTTTTTTCACATTCTTCAATGCTTCAAATACGATATCAATAAGAAATTTTTGTTATTAGTTCAAAAACATTGAATCTAGAGAAAAAAGTTGTGAATAAAAAAGGTGGTAATCTGGGTTACCACTGCGCCGCAAAGGGTTAACAGACATCATACTGTGGTGCCTTCTAATTATTTTATACAAATATTTCGTGACATTAATTAAATATAAATAACATAGAAAAAATAAGTTGTTGGTTCATTCTTTTTTAAAAATAAAAAATTAATAGGCGCGCGCCTTGGCGCGCGCAAGACTACTAGTATAATATAAATGACGATAGCTTCCTCACTCTTTGATTAAATGTATTAATATTATAGGTCAATCGTTTCGCCTCAAACCAAGGAATCTTTTATATTCTTTTTACAACACTATCATGAAAATGGCGTGTTTTCGTACTTATGATCTGTGTGTAATGTGGCGCATTTCGAACGATGCGAATAAAGAACGTACGAAATGAGGAATGCTTACGAAAAGGCCTCTTTTCGTAAGCATTCCACATTTTCACAATAAGTGAAAGGAAGATAGTTAGATAAAGACGGAAATAGGTCGATGTTTTCAGCGACAACTGTAGCGCGCTCGTCTCGCGACATACCGTGCAGAAATATATACGCTATAAAAACTAATCAGTACTTAAAATATTAAATTTTGTCTTTTCAAACTGATAACATTTTTTTATGAGTAAACTATAAACTTTTATTAGTAATTTGTAATAAAAAAGTAATTTTTCATTTATCTAATTTAAATTTTCCCGCAACTTTAACTTGAGCAACTATAGCGCACCTAGCGGCGGAGAGGCTACCGGCTTTTATAACCTTATTTCTGAATGCTGTCACGCGTTTGTTGGTTGGTTTTTTTCCAGACGGGGGGCTTCGCCCCCCGAACCCCCCAGCGGGGGCTTCGCCCCCTGCACCCCCACCAGGGCTGCTCCCTGGACCGCCCCCCCCGCAACTTCGATCAGGTAGCGTTTTTTTCACACTTTTCATGATCTTGTTGTAAAAAGTATCGTGCATGTCTCGTGGTAGGCCCTTTTCTTGACTCGTGCAGTGTTTTTAGACTCGTCTACGGTTCGGGCACCTTCGGTGCCCTCACCTACGACTCGTCCTAAAAACACTGCACTTGTCACGAAAAGGCCATCGCCTACCACTTGTAATGCAATATACTATTCATCAACTTTGAATTATGTTAAAGAAAAAAGTTTTACCACAAAAACCTGTGTTTTCAAATATTATGCATTACCAAACCTTTTCACTCTTCCATAAAATGTATAAATATTATAGGTCAATCGATTCGTCTCGAATCAACACATCTTTTCTATTCTCGCATCAACTTTAAATTATGAGAATGAAAAAAATTTAACTATCAAAATCGATTTTAAATATAATATAAATGACGATAACTTCCATACTCTTTAATAAAATGTATTAATATTATAGTTCAATCGATTCTTCTTGAACCAAGGAATCTTTCATGTTCTTGCATCACCTTTGAATTATGTTAATGAAAAAAGTTTTACTATGAAAAACCGATTTTTAAAATAATATTAGGTGCTAAAAAAATGCAATAAATATTATTTGAAATCCTTCAGTCAGTTTCAAGATACTAGTGGCGAAAATAACCCTCTAAATTTCATCAAGTTACAGTACAAGTCCGATAAGTTGCCGTCCGATAAGTGTACACTCCCCTTAAAACGTCATCACACGCACGGCACGCACACTAATTGGGGTTCTCCGACTACGTGCGCTATTTTGCTTATGATTTGCGCATCATTCTCACGCATGCGCGCACCTCATATCGCGCTACTAGAGGGGGCATCCAATAAGTCCGCAATTCCTGGAATTTTCCGCTCCTGCAGCCCCGAAATGAGAAACTTATCGGACTTCTACTGTATCTGCAACCGTTTTCAAGTTATCGCGTTCACAACAAAGTGTGACATCCACACACACACACACAAATCCGGACAATTGCTTAGTACATTGTATTAGAAATTTTTAAATTGAGGAAGGTTTGATTTAATGAATTTAAAGATGTTGAAAAATGTTAATGTTACAAGGCTTCCTCTATGAGGAAGCAAAAATTAGTTTACATGAAGCCAAGGCGCCCCTGTGACTTGTCACAGAAACAATTTAGGTCACAAACAGAGCCCTTTCTAATAGTAACCTCGCTTAACCCCTCAAGGTTTTTTCGCAATTTTGGAAAATATTGCTCAAGTTAAAAATAGTATATTTTTTCCACGTATTTCTATTAAGAAATCAGCGACGAGCAAAAAAAGCTGCTAAAGACAGAGTAGACTTCATACAATTCCAAACACCTGATAGTTACGTCACACACGCGCCAAGCTCTTCGCACACGCTCTCTCACTTACTCGACTTCAGTTTCGGTCGGTTCGGACAGAAAAACCCCGATTGAAAAAAACACCGTTTTTTGGGGTTCTGACCCTAAAAAACTTTGCGTCTTTCTTCACTATCATATTCGTAATCAGCGTCTCAAAATACATCAGTATAGTAAGTTTTGAATTATTCGACGGTAATCCCTCTTCGGAACTTTATCCGTGGAAACTTTATCAATCAATAAATGATTTCGCGAAGTAGTTTGAGAGAAGTTTCTCGAGGCAGGAAACATTGTGGTAGATTTTCCGAAGATTTGATCGGCAACCACCAAAATAAAAAATTAAATTATCGACAAATTCCGCACGTTGGTTTGCAATCCCTTGAAATATCTGCTAGAGGACTCTGGGCTAGAGGGTAATACCTCTTTAAAGTTCGGGTCGAAAATAGAAACTAAGGAGAATTCTACTCGTCAGAAACTGCAGTAGAAAGAGAATCAAGGAGCAAGTCTAAAATTATAAGTACAGTCGAAGAAGCTGCTAGATAATAGTTTCTCGTTTCCTCGGCCAGTTTGAATCAGACTTTTCCGGGAGTTTAATGCATCGATAATTCCTCGGCTTCAAAGTTTATACTTCAAAAAGTAAATTCTGAGCTCGTTCTTAAATCGATTTTCTACTAAAATGTGCGATTAGTAAAACGAAATTAAAAGCTTACAATGTTTTTATTTAAAGCAAGAATTCCTTTCCTATGAGTTCACAAATTCAAGAGACTGCGAATCACAAATTTTCAAAGTGAGTGAATTACATCCGCACATTTATCTTTTTAATAATAAAATAAAAATCTTCTAATTCTTGTTTTTCCGGAGATTTTTTAAATGCGTGTTTATCATTTTTATAGTCATAGCTTGTTCGTTATCATTTATCGAATATCTTGTATTTGCATGTGACATAATTTGTTTTCCATAACAGTAAGTGGACTTTCAAAAACTAAGACGATTTGTGACTTAGGGGGGGGGGGCGCAGAATGGGACATCACACATGCAGAGAAAAAACAAAATGTAATCTTTACAGCGATTTCAGAGTAATCTTTACCTGCAACAAAAATTATCTTCACGTGGTAAAATTTATCCACCACATGGGAAATGGTTACCATGTCAATTCTATTAAATCTTGTTTTGTTTCGATCCGAAAAAATTGAACTTTATCTACTTGAAAATTTACCTGCAACAAATATTCACTTCTGTCTTTTCTGTGTGGAGAATATAAATATGAAAAACAATTTATTGAAATCTAAATATAGAGTTTACAGTGTGAGTTGAAAAAAAATCAAAATGATTGGATTCATTTGTAACA
This sequence comes from Andricus curvator, assembly GCA_932195095.1. NCBI lineage: Eukaryota > Metazoa > Arthropoda > Insecta > Hymenoptera > Cynipidae > Andricus > Andricus curvator. Next base: position 125,220 of record CAKNYM010048470.1, read on the forward strand.
GCACTAAACAGTTTCTTTATGACATTACGAATAAATTGAAATAAATTGCAAAAAATTTCTCACTATTGGGCAAATTGATTGGAAATTTCCAAAATTTTAATTTTTATGATTTTCTGTGTAAGGGACATTTTTTTTGTGTGAAGTTTATAAAAGTGAATAACCTTAGACGGAAAAAAGTAAGCAAAAAATGTTTTCGTCGAAAAATGATATTTAAAAAAATTACAAAACAGTCAATTTTTTTAATTTCTACCTGAAGTTGCAAAAAAAAAAGTTTCTAGTTTTTTTTTTAGTTTTTTGATGCTTTTTTTAATTAACTAAGGAAACACCTGCATATTTTTAAGTTTGAAACAATTTTTTTTTCTATTTTTCACGGATGCTTAAACATGAGCATAGTTTAAGATCCGTAAAATTCCGTTTACACAAAATCCATAAAAGAGAGAATTTTTTTCAATTTGTTAGTGAAGTTTATGGAAGTAAATAATCTTAGACGGAAAAAAGTAAGAAAAACGTTTTTTCGTCGAAAAATCGTACTTCAAAAAATGACAAAATATGCACTTTTGTTAATTTGCACCTAAACCTGCCAACAAAATTTTATTTTATTTTGTTATTGTTTGTATGGTTTTTTATATAAACTAAAGGAACACGTACACATTTTCAAGTATTAAAAAAAAAAAATTTTCTAGTTCTTGCGGACCCTATGTCTCAGAATCTGTGAAAAATATTTAAAAAATTTTGTTCGAAACTTAACAAATTTAAGTTTTTCCTTATTCTATTGGAAATAATATCCAAAAATAAAAAAATAGAACATTTTTTTCGCATTTTTAGGTACAAACTAACAAAATTGCATTTTTCGTCGTTTTGTGGAATATGATATTTCGACGAAAAAAAATGTCTTACTTTGTTGCCATCTAAAGTTATTTACTTTCATAAACTTAATCCACAAATATTTGAAAGAAATTTTGTTTGCATAATCAAAAATTTTGAGAATTTTCAATTGACTTGCTCAATGGTGAGAAATCTTCTGATTTTTTTTATTTGTTCGTAATGCCACAAAGAAACTTCTCAGGGCTATTATTATTTTTGGTTGAAAGTTCATTGAAATTTTTAATGAAAAATCTACAATTATATTTTTGGTTCCGAATTCGTCTCTTTTGGTTAAAAATTTTACTATTTTTTACTATTACATTTTTTATTGAAATTTCTTCTTTTTTTGTTGAAAATTTCTTTTTTTTCTGTAATTGGTTTAAGATTCAACTATTTTGCTGAAAATTGTTTTTTTTTTTTTTTTGGTTGAAGATTAATTTTATTAACTGAAAATTTAACTATTCCATTTAAATTACTCGTTTTTAGTTGATAATTCAACTATTAAATTTTCCATTGAGAATTCATATTTTTGGTTCAAAATTCAACTAATTGGTTTAAAGATGGCCTGCTTTGTTGAACATTTATTTTATTGGTTGAAGATTCAACAATTTTGTTGTGAATTCTTCTTTTTTGGTAGAAAGTTAATTTTCTTGATTGAAAATTTATCTAGTTCAAGTTGAACAATACTGTCAAGAATTCATTTAATTAGTTGAAGATGCATCTCTTTGGTTTAAAATTTAACCATTTAAAAAAAAATTAAACTGTTTTGTAGAAAGTTCTCCTTTTTGGTTTGAAAATTCAACTGTTTTATTGAAAATTCGTGTTTTTGGGTTTAATATTCTATTATTTTAGTGGAAAATTCAACTATTTGGCTTAAAATGAACTTTTTGATTGCAAATTTATATTTTCGAGAAGAAAATACCAATTGAATCTTTTAAATTTTTCGTTAATTGATGTTTTTTGATTGAAAATTCAACTACTTAGTTAAAAGTTGATCTTCTTTACTAATTTTTTTTACAGTTTCATTATTCTCGATGAAAATAATTTTGTTAAAAAGTCGTCTTATTTTCCGAAAATTCAACTGTTTTGTTGAAAATTTGCCTTTTTGGCTTGAAAATTCAACTGTTTTATTGAAAATTTATATTTTCGAGTAGAAAATTCCACTTGAATCTTTCAAATTTTTCTTCAATAATTAATGTTTTTGATTGAAAATTCAACTACTTGGTTAAGAGTTGATCTTCTTTACTATTTTTTTTACAGATTCATTATTCTCGTTGAAATAATTTTGTTAAAAAGTCGTCTTATTTTCCGACAATTCAACTGTTTTGGTGAAAATTCGTATTTTGGACAGAAAATTAGTTCATCTTGATTACAAATTCATCGTATTTTGGCAGAAAAGTTATTGATTGAAAATTCATCTTTTTTTATTGAAAATTTCACTGACAACAAAAAAATTGGTCTTTTTGGCTGAAATTCAACTATTTGGTTAAAAATTCAACTATTTTCTTGAAAATTCGTCTCTTTTCCTTAAAAATTGAACTATTTGGTTGTGAATGCAAGTGTTCGGTCTAAAATTAAGTTGTTTATTGAAAATTCAACTATTTGGTTGAAAAATTATCTTTTCGGGATTAAAAGTCAACTGCTTTCTAGAAAAAATAATCTCTTTTGGTAGAAAAATATTCATTTTTGGTTGCAAATTCGAATATTTGAGAGCTTTTCTTGACATTTTAAGCGTTTCATATTTAATTCAATATGAATCCTATACACTTATTTTATTTAAAATAATGCATTCCCCTATTACTCCCCTATTTACCGTTTGTTTGTTAAAAAAGATTAACTAAATTTGTTTTATAACCTTAAAATATCATTAACTTTGTCAACATTACTGTAATTTAAAATCCAAGGATCTTTATAATCAGAATTAATTGTATCTTTATGTTTGTTGATATTTATAGGTATGTAAATCTACTTTACCATTAATTTTTAAATTTTGAAGTTTTTCATCTAGTCTTTGTTTATCTTTTAAATTTCTTAGTGTGCTATTCAATTGATTTTCTAAAATGTTGGTATATATATTGTTAGGTAATGAGTTTCGTAAATTTATTTTAACATTATTAAAATTTTGTTTTAAATATTTTATATGGATATTTAAGTCTCTGATTTAATCATTAAGTAAACGAGGTTCTAAAGAATCTGCCATGAAATTAACATGGTTTTTTGCACTGTGACTAAAAAATTGTAAATTTCGAACATTCTTCGTAGCATTAGTAATATTCTTTGGTAATAAACTGTGAATGCGGCAATAAACAAGAAATGATTCCCTAGTTTTAACATTATTAATCTTCTTGTTCAAATTGATGAACTTTTTTAAATCTGTGAAGGAATTTGGAAAATTATTTTTGATTTCGTTGAGATACACATAGTTGAAAAAATTTTTTACAATGCATGAACTTAGTTATAATTAGTTTAATTACTAACACCTTATAAATAAACCTGAATAAACTTATAAATTTGACAATGAAATATAACAAATTATGTCAAAACGTTATAATAGTTAGATTAGAAGATATGTTGGAAAGCGATTTTGTTTGTCTGGGTGATATAATTTATGAAAATATAATGTTAAAGATGGTAAAAATGACATACTTCAGACCAAAATAATTCGTTTGTTGGATCATTTATTCCAATTCGACGTTTCGAAAACTTATAGTTTTCCTCATCAGGATACAAAATTATTGAGTAGAGAAGTTTATAAACATCGTAATCAAAATAAAATAGTTCCAATTTCTCCTTTTCCATTTTTCTATAAACAATTATGGATCAAAATTTGTTGTAAGAATTTTTTTTAAAAATATAAGTGTAACACAAAAGTGAAAAAGTGAGGTTAAGAAATGTAATTGATGTATTTACCTTTAGGATCTTCCTTTCAGTGTACATTTCTAGTTAAAAATTGAAACTTTATGTTGATTTTTGAAAAAATTAGTTAGAACGTTGCAAAATTGTAATTAAAAATTAATAATTTAGTAAAAAACGTTGAGTAAACATCGGAAACAAAACTGACGTTTTGCTCCATTTTTCAAAAGAGAAAAAGAGAAAGAAAAACATTAACAAAGACAGAGATAGCAATGCCGTATCATCAATTTATATCAAAAAGTACTAAAATTTCTAAATAATTCGAATAACTAAAATTAAACAAAAGAAATAAAAAATTATCAACAATCCTTAAAAATTGAAATGTTACATACTTCTGTTGATAATTAATTGAATGTAAGTAAAAAATTACAATAATATAAAGAATTTAAGTAAAAATTCACCAATTTGAAAAAATTTAGAAGATCAAATATTCGCATTATGAGTTATTTATTGTTGTAAATTTAAAATAGAAAAATTTGTTTGAATTTGTGTTTGTTAAATTAAAAGTTGGATAAGATTACAATAACAACATAATTAAAATAGTTACAAAATTCTAATTTTATTAATTTTTTTAAATTAAAGAATCCAAGATTATATTATATATTGGACTATAATTATAACCATCTGAAATTATATTTAAGCAATTATTACTATTTTTCTTAATAAAAAACATTTCTGCTATTAGTCTTTTAAATTCATTAGGTTCATGACGTAAAACTGTAACATTTTCCCAATCAATTAAATGTCCAGTTTCAACCTGGCGTTTAGCTATGACTTTATGGTTTTTTGGATTTTGTCTAAAATTATTATAATGTTCTTTAATTCTAGTAGAAAGTAATCTACCAGTTTGACTAACATAACATTTGTCACAATAATTGTTACATGTGAATTTTATAATATCCAAAATCATTCTCTCGCTTAGTGGATTAAAGTTGCATTGAATTAGAAACTAATCACTGGATTAAGAAACCATAAAACTACATGAATCACGAAAGATGCACAAGGGAAACTAAATCCCCATGCAAAAAGATTAAAAGATTCTTTTCTAATTCTATTCGAATTCAACTTTTTCAGTATGTAAATTTATTATTAATTTTTCAAACAAAATTTTGTCAATATTTACTAAGTGTTATTGAAATTTAACGGGTATACTTCCAAAAAGGTCATCCAAGAATATTGACTTGATACTTAGGCTAGGGGTTCCTTTTGCATCCAAGTTAGAAGCCCCACAAGGGGCCGTCCATTAACAACGTTACCAATTTTGAGCTATTTTTGACCGCCCGCCCCCACCCAAAAAAAGTAAGGTACCCCAAAATTCTCTTAAAACAGGGGGAATACAAGGATTTTCAACAAAATAGTTTAATTTTCAACCAAATAATATTTTCTACCAAGAGATGAATTTTCAACAATAACAAAATTAATTGTTAACCAAATAGTTGCATTGACAACCAAATAGTTTAATTTTCAAGCAAAAGAGATGAATTTTTAACAAAATAGTTGAAATTTTAACTGAAAAAGATGACCTTATCAAAATAATTGAATTTTGAACACACAAAGATGGATTTTCAAGCAAATGTTGGAATTTTAAACAAAAAAGATTGAAATTCATATAAAAACAGTTGAATGTTGATAAATTTTTTCTCCCATAAAAGATTATTTTTCTACAAAAAAAACTAATTTCCGACAAGTTTAATTAAACGAAAAAAGAAATCATTTTTTAAGAAAATATTTGAATTTAAAAAAAAAATGGATTTTCAACAAACAAGATTAATTTTCTAACCAAAAAGACGAATTTTCAACAAAATATATGAATTTTCTAGAAAATATTTCAATTTTAATATCCTAAACTATAAATTTCTTGCCAAAAATGGAATAGTTGAATTTTCTGATACAAATCATAATTTTTAACCGCCAAGAAAATGAATTTTCCAAAAAAAGTTACATTTTCAACTAGAAAAGATGAATTTTTAACGAAATAGTTCAATTTTTAACCAAAAAGATTAAATTTCCACCAACAAGAATAATCTTCTACTGAAAAGTACAAATTTTCAACGAAACAGTTAAATTTATAATCAAAAAGATAAAATTTCCATCAACAAGAATAATGTTCTTCTAAAAAGGATGAATTTTTCACAAAAAATTGTTGAATTTTCAAGCCAAAAGGATGAATTATCTTCAAAACAGTTGAATTTTCAACCCGAAAATATAATTTTTCAAGCAAAAGTTTAATTTTCTATCAAATAGTTTGTTTTTTTTAATAAATAGAATGAATTTTTAAGCAAGAAGATTAGTTTTCTACAAAAAAGACGAATTTTCAACAAGATAAATGAATTTTCAACTAGAAAAGATCAATTTTCAACTAAAAGTATCAATTTTCAACCAAGAATGGAATAGTTACATTTTCAGTTGAATAATTAATTATACAAAAAACAATTTTCAAGAAAATAGTTATATTTTCAACCAAAGAGATGAACTTTTAACTAAAATGATGAATCTTCAGAAAAAATGAATTTTCAAAAACATAATTTAATTTTTTAAAGTATCTTGAAATCATGGAAGAAAAATAATTCTTCGAAAAAGGGAAAAATAAAGAGCGTAAAAAAGCCCCTATGGATTTTTGTCACAGATTAATTGACATTTTTTACTTTTTGCAAAAATTAGTTTTTTTTTTAATCTCGAAAAATATTGATCTGAGACAAAAGTTTTGCACATAAAAATTATAGATCTTATCAAATTACAGGTTTTTTCTTCTTAAACTCCCCCCCACCCCCATTTTTTTGGAAATATGTTATACTTAAGATTTTTATTTTACTATTTTTCTTTTTCTCGAGAAATATTAATTTTAGAGAAAAAGTATTACAAAATATATGGTATTTTTTAATATATATTATCTAAAATAATATAAAAAGGACAGTATATTTGATAATTGGCGAAAATTGATATCTTAAATTCAGATTTATTACATAATATTTTCTATATGCAATAAAACGGTTGCACTTGTGTTAACGAGTCCAATTGTTTAAAATTGTAAGTTGAATTGTTGAATTCAGATTTTTGTTAAAAAAAACGATTTCCAGTGAAAAACGCTAAGATACTCTATAATTGTTCCAATATTGTAAATATCCTTTGAAATTTAATGATTTTTTATTAATAATGGTTATTTCAGAATAAAAACACTAATAGGACATAACAACAAATTGGCCTTTTTCTAAACCTAATGTTTTTTGTTTGAAATAATCTATTTCCGATTAAAAATTTTAACAAAATCTAAAATTGTTCCAAAATAGTAAATCTTTGAGATCTACGTCGATATTTCCGGTGAAAACCGCAAACTTAACCTGCAATTGTTCTTTAAAATATCATTAAAAAAAAATTAAAAACACTCATTTCCGACGAAAAACTCTAACATAATCCTAAATTGTTAAAAGGTTTGAAATCTTATTCAAATTATAGTGAAAATATTTTTAATCTTTGAAATCTAGTCATTTTTTATTTAAGAAATACCTATTTTCGGTATAAAATGCTAACATAATATAAATTTTTAATAATTAAGAATCTGGATGATTTTTGTTAAAAAATGCTAATTTCCCATTTAAAAAACTAACGCAGCCAAAACATTTTAGAAATCTTAAGTCTTCCTGAAAACTTTATGATTTTATATTAAAATTCAACAACAATGATTGCGATATTTCCGAGACATATTATTATACCTCTTTTTTTAAAGATAGGAATGTTAATAATTTATTTTTTATTAATTTTCAATAGGGATGTGAAAAGACTGGAAGATTTGGAAAACCCAAAAAATCATAGTATTTTCAAGTTAATCAAAATTATTTAAACAAATTTTTCTTAAGCACAACGCACAGTAAAGAGATCCGCGAGAGCCAATTTTTTATTTTTGTTCCTTGAATTTGTTGCACGTGGATGTGTGAAAGATAGAAAATTTGATGACTGGTAAACTTAATTGTTATTAACAAATTTCATTAATTTATTCATTTAGTAATAATGTTATGATAATTAGTCATAATTCATTATAATTCAATATAATAAAAAGCTACAATTTGCTCTTCTACTTGTTGTGAAACAATATTTATAGGGATAAATAAATAAATACAAGCTTTGTTCAATAATACTGAGCATGCACTTTTTAAGTGTCATACTTGTATGATGCTCAACATATAATATCAGATGATAAAACTTTATCACTAAACATCACTAGCAATACAATTTAAAAACAATAAATACCAACATTGTACATTTATTCATATAATTTGTTTATGAAATCAACAAATAATATCGATAGAAAATACCGAAAAACAAATTGTTTAGAAAAATACAAATTCCGAAGGCTGTGTCTCCTAAACTATATTAAATAAAAAAATTTTTATCTAGGTTTACGGGAAATTTAATGCACTTCAGTTTTGGTTGAAACGGATTTAAATAAGCCTGCTCTAAAGAGAAGGAATATTTCTAAAACTGAGAAAAACTGCAATTTCTCACACTTTTTCCAAAATTTTATTGTGTCCCGGATGTCCAAAGATATTCAACGTTTAGATACTTTTTTCTGCGCCAAATAACAGAGTTTAAGCTACAAAAGCACCGCTTTGGAGATATGTTTACGAAAATATACAAAATAACCTGAAAAAAAATTAAGTCTATTCGACAATCCCTCAGCGATGTTTTTCTTTATGGTCTCAAAATAATCATGAAGCATCACTGAAATGATTTCAGAAGGATAACGAGAGGTGCAAGCCCTTTTGGGTGGAATTCAGTCCAAACCCACCGTGATAATTTTCTATCGAACGAAAGGTAAATTGCATATCAAATTACCCACTCGTTAGTGAAGTATCTATTCACATGCAGAGCTTTTGAAGGGTTGCAATTATTTTGATACATTTGAGGATGAAATTATAGCACATGAATACGATAAATTGGCAGATAAAGGGAAATAGTGAAAAGGGAAATGAGATTTGCATATATTGCTTGATTGACAGAAGAAATTTTGTTCGTTTTCGAATGAGGAAATAAATTGATTTACATACTCGAAATTCAGAGAATATATGTGGGCATTAGGGTGGTCCAAAAATGCATTGGAAAATTTTTTGTTTGAATTTTTATCGGAACACCCCCCAAATTTGTTCGAATCCACCCAAAAATAAATCCATTTTTTTTTTTTGAAAAAAAATGATATTTAGGGGTGGCGCAAGCCCCATGAAAGTTAACATGTATTTCCCATAAGAAAAAAAGACGTTTTTGTAAATCTTATTCAGAATCCTCAATATTATCTCAATCGAGTTGAAACTCAACATTTCTCTTCACAAGTAGCCATAGAATACGAATAAAACATCACTTTTCAATAACCAACACCATAAGTCTGTTTTATAGGGTCCCAAAGAAACCCCATAAGTGAAAAAATGGGATTTGCGAGTTTTTGGCGCTAATTATGATTTTTTTGCGGTTTTTTTAATGCGAATTGTTTCTAATGCATAAAATATTGCTTTATACTGAAAATTATATATTTTCATGAACTGTTTAAACAATTTATTATTGTTTTTAGCAATTTTCTCATAGAATGGAGTTAGAAAGACGCGGTTTTTTCACAAATTTTCCATTTGTTGTCCAATTTTCAATTAGAGGGAAGTGATAGTTCATCAATGTTAACAATAGTGAGTGTTTAAACAATTTATCATAATTATTAATAATATTATATTTGAATAATGCTAGAAAGATGTGGATTCTTTAACAATTTCTGGCTTTTTGTCCAATTTTCATCTGTAGTGAAGTAATAATAAATTCAAGTTAACAAAATAATTGTTTAAAAAATTTATTATAATTATTAATAATATTATAATTGAATAATGCTAGAAAGATGCGTTTTTTTTTAATTTCTGGCTTTTTGTTTAATTTTCATTTGGAGTGAAGTAATAATGAATTCAAGTTAACAAAATAATTGTTTAAACAATTTATTATACTTATTAATAATATTATAATTGAATAATGCTAGAAAGATGCGGTTTTTTTGAAATTTCTGGCTTTTTGTTTAATATAAATTCAAGTTAACAAAATAATTGTTTAAACAATTTATTATCATTGTTGATAATATTCTCTTTGCTTAATCGGTAGAATATTGCGGTTTTTTTCTGAAATTTTCAACTGTTTGCTTATTTTTTATTAGGCGTGACCTGATAATTAATTAGATTTAGGAAAAATAATTGTTTAAACAAATTATTATTGTTTATGACTATCTTCATCGATATCGATTGCGCCTGATAGTTGCGGTTTTACGGCAATTTTTACCTTTCTGTCCTTTTTTCACTTAGTGAGGTAATAATTAATTAAAGTTAACAGAAAAGTTGTTTAAACAATTTAATATTGTTTATAACTATCTTTTCTTAGATAAGTGCTAGAAAGTGGCGGTTTTTTCTAAAATCTTTCACTTTGCTTCACCTGCTTAATTACTAACAATTAATACATAAACATTAGAGATTTGCAATTCCAAGTTTTTCTTTTACGCTTTGCAATAAACTTCTTGTTGTACTCCAAAAAAAAAAACGTATACAAGTCATTTAAAGACCTAGTCCTTCCGCCTATTCCTAAGTATTCTATTCTTTGTTTTTGCCTCTTGTGTAAAATAGTTTTTTTTCTTCACATTAATTTTTATAAGCATTTGGAAAAGAGCAAAAATAATTCACTTAGAACAACAATACCTTTCGAAAAATCATTTTTGTTGTGGTTGACTTATTACTTGTTCCTAAATAAAAAGGCGATGCAAAGTGAAAGATTTTAGAAAAACCCGCCACTTTATAGCACTTATCTGAGAAAAGATAGTTATAAACAGTATTAAATTGTTTAAACAACTTTTCTGTTAACTTTAATTAATTATTAACTCACTAAGTGAAAAAAGTACAGAAAGGTAAAAATTGCCGTAAAACCGCAACTATCAGGCGCAATCGATATAGATGAAGATAGTCATAAACAATAATAATTTGTTTAAACAATTATTTTTGCTAAATCTAATTAATTATCAAGTCACGCCTAATAAAAAATAAGCAAACAGTTAAAAATTTCAGAAAAAACCGCAACATTCTACCGATTAAGCAAAGAGAATATTATCAACAATGATAGTAAATTGTTTAAACAATTATTTTGTTAACTTGAATTTATATTAAACAAAAAGCCAGAAATTTCAAAAAAACCGCATCTTTCTAGCATTATTCAATTATAATATTATTAATAAGTATAATAAATTGTTTAAACAATTATTTTGTTAACTTGAATTCATTATTACTTCACTCCAAATGAAAATTAAACAAAAAGCCAGAAATTTAAAAAAAAAGCATCTTTCTAGCATTATTCAATTATAATATTATTAATAATTATAATAAATTGTTTAAACAATCACTATTGTTAACATTGATGAACTATAACTTCCCTCTAATCGAAAATTGGACAACAAATGGATAATTTGTGAAAAAACCGCGTCTTTCTAACTACATTCTATGAGAAAATTGCCAAAAACAATAATAAATTGTTTAAACAATTCATTAAAATATCTAATTTTCAGTATAAAGTCATATTTTATGTCTTAGAAACAATTCGCATTAAAAAAAACCGCAAAAAAATCATAATTAGCGCCAAAAACTCGCAAAACCCATTTTTTCTCTTATAAGGTTTCTTTGGGACCCTATAAAACAGACTTATGGGGGTGATATTTTATTCGTATTCTATGGCTAATTGTGAAGAGAAATGTTGAGTTTCAACTCGATTGAGATAATATTGAGGATTCTGAATAAGATTTACTAAAACGTCTTTTTTTCTTATGGGAAATACATGTTAAACTTCATGGGGCTTGCGCCACCCTAAATATCATTTTTTTTCAAAACAAAAAAATGGATTTATTTTTGGGTGGATTCGAACAAATTTGGGGGATGTCCCCATAAAAATTCGAAAAAAAATTGTTTGGACCACTCTAGTGGGCATCCGCATCAAAAGGGTTTCTCTGAGTCAGGGTTAAAATGATTATTTTCGGGTTTAAAATGGGGATGATACTGGAAACTATACTGAATCTATTGGCACTATACTCATGCCCCGAAAGCAACCGGAAGTACGTATATGTTAGAAGCACTCGCCAAATTTAGATGAGTTTTTCTCGAAAAGCGGTTTTTCAAAGATCCAACTTCAAAAATGCCCCAGCGATTCATTTTTCAACCTACATGCAGAAAAATGGATGTGCAAACGTAAATTTTAAAAATATAAGATAGTACCGAAAAACATAAGGATGTAAACGCATAACATCGGCTATCCTTTTAAGATGTTATGCGTAAAAATATTCTTATGTTAAACTAAAACTTCCTAGATGTTAGACTGAAACATGATTCAAAATTTTAAAATCGCCTGAGTGCAGGAAAACGCCATACATCTATCGGCTACTTGATGAAGTTGATAGTCAATTTCGTGGAAATAGCTGTCGACATATGTCGTTCACTTGATGTAGCTTATAGTCAATTTTTCGTGTCGTATGTAAATTTGTGTAAATATAACTTTAATTTAATATAGGAACACCCCGAACTTCATTACCGTACGGCGTCTCAAACTCACTTTGCACAAGGATAAACTGATTTCCTCCTTTTTTTTAGAGAGTAACCTGAAAAACGCTTAACGTATGAAGTTTGTAAACTTTAGATGAACATAAATTTAATTTATGCACATTTTTCAAGTAAAATAAATAATAATGTAAAAACCGTAAAGTCTGTCCGCCGATTTTTGTCATTTTAGACGTCATTACCGTACGTCTTTTTTTCTAGTAAAATATTGTAGTTACAGTTCAGTAATAAATACAGAAATATTAAGCTTATCGTTTAAGACAAGATTCTATCAAATTAAGCTTTAAATAATAACTTTTTTTTGTGAATTGGATATTAAAATTGAAAAGTGCATTTTGACAACAAAAACGCCATTCCCGTACGTGCGTTAAACCCCAGTTTCGGAGTGAAAAAAAACCATTCCGTTACTTGCTCGGCGGTGTTTTCTTTCATAAGTAGGTGACTTTTTATGATTCAAATCTGTTATTTTTTTATAAATATGAAAGAAGGCTAAACTTCATCATTTTTCTCGCATCATTCCCGTACGATACCGTAGAAGAGCGTACGACTGTTTATATGCGCGTGCGCGTGGATCAGATGAGCCGGATTGTTTACCATTTCCTAACCTCTATTTATAAATATACAGATTTCAATAAGTAAGCCAAATAAGTCAATTAGAAAGGAAGAGATGTGTTATTACAGCTAAAAGGTGCTGAGATTCTAATATACAATTTTTAGAAAATAAGTAATTTGAGGTAGTTTGCCTTACACCTGTTGACTTTTCATGCGTTCATATTTTCAATTTTGATCAAAATGGAAGCATAACTTATTACTCAGTTTCTTAGTTATAGTATGTGACACGATATAATTAATATATTTTAATACATTTAAAAGACTGCATAATAAATCATGTAAATAGCTTCAGTGAATGTTTAATCTTTAATTTTGGCAGCAATTAGGTATTTCAGGTCGAGTGGGGGAAATCCAAGATGTCTGCATGCCGAGGGCCAAACAATAATACTAATTTTTTTGGCACTATGATCTTTTTCCATCTTTAATATTCATAATTAAGTTATTTTCAGGTTTTATATATATATATATATATATATAAAAGGATAAATGTTTATATTTATACATGATATATATTTGAAATATTAAAAAAAAAAAAAAATGTCTTCCTGGTACTTATCAAAGATAAGGTTGCTAATAGGATGTACATAATTTACTATTTATATATAACCCAGATACTTATCAAAAATAAGTTGTTATGCCCTCGTTGCCTATAAACAAAGGTATTCTGAGGAAGATGCCATATACACAAGATGTGAGCATAATTTTTTCTTATGTGCCAATGAGTACTTTGTTATAATCTTATACTGGATTTTCTATCTAAAAATTTTTTTACTTATGTCTTTTATTTTCAGATCACATTGGATATCTTATTTTTGTATTCATTTCTGAATAATTTATAATGATTTTTAGAACGTTTTCTTATATTTTGTGTTTCTCTCAATTCTATAAGAAAAATTTTTGGTAACATGTGCATTTTATGATTTTTGGGTTAATCTCGAGAGGACCGCTTGAAAACTATGTCACTTGTCCGAAAAGCTGTAAAAATAAAAAGGGTCTTTTCTTCTTTTCTCTCTCTCTCTCTCTCTTTCTCTTAAAAAATGGGAGGAAACGATCTCTAAAATATTTTCATGCTTTGAGAGTTTTCGAGTTGAAAAATAAATTTAGTTTGCCTCGGTTCTTTGAATCTTCACCACGTAATTTTTCGTAGCGATATTTTCATTTAAAATAGTTGTTTCTTTTCAATATAAATTTAAAACAAAAAGTTCCGCAATTTTTCGTTACTGTTTTCTTTCAAAAAATTTTTTTAATCAGTATCGGGGTTAATAATATTCAGGTCATAATAATCATCTTTCTTCTTTTTAATTTAAAATATTCTTTGAATTTTAAATTCTTTTCTAATTCTTATTATGAATAATAATGTTTGTATACCTTTGTCAATTTTTCACTAATGAATACAAAATTTGGATTAATTAATCCTTTTTTTAAAGAAAAGTGATTAGTGTTGTGTTTGTATATGTGTATGTGAGTG
>CAKNYM010048471.1:5750-25513 GCA_932195095.1 Andricus curvator
TTGAAGAAATTTCCCAAAGATTCAAAAGTATATCCACGGGTTGTAGATGATTGCGGAAATTTCAAAAGATTAAAGGGAAGTTTTTAAGGATTTTGAATATTATAGATTGTTCAAAGAGATGTTTAGGAATTTTAGGCTTTCAAAAGATTTAAATGGATTTTAATAGATTCAAATTGATTTTAATATACTGTAAGGTATTTCAGAGATTTGAAAAGATTCCCACCGATTTGACAGATTTCAATGAGTTTTAAAAGGATTTCCAAGATTCTAAAATACAATTTCGAAATATTTAACGGATTTTCAAGGATTTCAACCGATTTTATGAGATTCTACACTTTAAGAGATTCCCACAGTTTTAGAGGATTAAAAGGGATTTTGATGGAATTTTCACAGTTCTAAAAGGTTTGGAGGGATTTTAAGAATTTTTTAAAAGATTCAAAACTATATCCACGGATTGTAGAGGATTTCGTAAGATTTGAGAAGATTTAAGGGAATCTTAAATGATTTTCGAATATTATAAAGTATATTAAGGAATTTCGAAAAATTTTGATGAATTAAAAAATATTGTAAGGGATTTCAGAAATTCGTAAAGATTACTAATATCTGGAAATATTTAAATAAGATTTCTAAGGTTTAAAAATAAATTTTCGAAATATTTTACGGATTTATGAGGATTTTAACAGATTTTTTCAAATTTTAAGGGATGTCCAAGGGTTTCAAGGTTTACTAGGAATTTGTATGGGATTTTCATAGTTTTTGAAGGGTTTTAAGGGATTTTATGGGTATTTCAAAAGATTCAAAAGTATATCCATTGATTTGAGAGTGTTTCGAAATATTTCAAAAGATTGGACGGAATTTGTAATGATTTCCGAATATTGTGAAGTATTTTAAGTGATTTTGAGGAATCTTAGGATTTTAAAAGATTTTAATGGATTTCAATATACTCTAAGATATTTCAGAGATTCGGAAAGGTTCCCACTCTTATGAAAGATTTCAACAAGTTTTCAATGGATTTTAAAGATTTCATGGGATCTCGTAAGATTTCGTAATATTTTACAAATGTTTCAGGATTATAACTGATTTTGAGATATTTTAAGGGCTTTCCATGGATTTTAAAGAATTACGAGGGATTTCGATGGGATTTTGAAGATTTTAATCGATTTAAAGCATTTTAATAGTTTTTGAAGGGTTTTAAGGGATTTTCATAAGATTCCAAAGTATATCCACGACTTTTAGGGGATTTCGTAAGATTTCAAATGATTTTTTAATGGAATTTTATTTCACTTTGTCTGTTCAATAATGAACGTAGGCTTATGTACCTCATGTTAGTTGAAGGAACCTAATTAACTGCTCTGTTGAAATTAATTAATTAAAATGATTTTAGAGGTTCTTCTGTTGTTACTATGAGTGCAGACAATCTATGCTTTACTCATATTTGAGTAGTCAGAGTCAGCGTGGGAGGCCTTCCTAAAGTTGATCGTGACCAATCAATTCAGTCGAGATGGAACAGCCTGAATCGAAATTTATACCAAAGGTAAATGACCTTTTCTTATTTTTGTATCCGTAATTGGAAATTGTTTATTTACTTAAGAGTTTTAGAGTGATTATTAAACAATATGATCATTCAAAAGTTCTTTGATTTAACTTTGCCCCCTAGGGGCCGTGCATAAATTACGTAAAGTAATTTGTGTCTTGGGGGAGGGGGGATTTTTCTATGCTGCATTACACGGGGGGAGGTACGTGGTTAGAACCATTTCTTACGTCAGATATTTTCAGGTCTGCGAATCACTAAAACACAAAAGTTTGACATATTTTATTGTAAACAGCTGTTTGCTAGTTGTACCGAAATTTTGGAACACGTAGCCGTGGCAATGGAAAATTTGCTTTATTTTTTAAGCAAACTTTCCAGTCTTCTCACCTAATATTTTGAAGTCTGTGTTAAAAATAATCTTCAATGTTTATTTAAATTAATTAATAGAAGCTGATAAAAATACCAGTACGATGTACTATGGATATATTGACTATGGGTGTATTTATTCTATAAGATTTTTTCTTCCTTATAGGTATCAAATAAAATTGTTGCCTCAAAGAAGAAGGGTTTTCTCTAACAAAAGAAAAAATGGATACTTACAATATTTTTTAAGCTTATGGTTGTGTCTTACCGAAAATCTGATTTTCAGAAAACCGAAAAGCCCATCAAAATGTCAATCGATATGTTCTGTTACAATAAACAACTTTTTAACTTACAGTAGTGTTATATTTCAAATTAAAACAAAAAATTTTTTCACAGAAAAAATGTAACTTTTTAAAAACTTTCTAATGAGTCGCTATTGATTAATCAAGACTGGTCGTCGAAAGTTCGTTAATAGATCAATCTACGCGTCTCGAAGACGAAAACGATTGCATCAAAGATAGTACTGTTATATTCCCAATATAAAAAATCCTTTTATGAACAAGATAAATAATATTAATAACAAATTTAAAAAAGATATTGGTAGGTTATTGTAGGTAATGAATGGTTCTTCAATAGCGTAATCGATGCGTCTCGAAGACGCGAACAAATATATCATATACGTTACTGTTGTATTCCAAAATATCATATCATATCAGGGAGATACACAATATATTTTTCAAATTTATAAATCGGTATTGCTAGATCATAAGAGGTCATGAAAGCTATGTCAATTGATCATTCGGCGTGTTTAGAAGACGCGAACAAAACATTTCAGATACAGTACTCTTTATTCTAATATGAGACAACATTTTTTTCATATAAACAGAATGAACAAATTTTTTTGAAACTTCGTAGATCGGTTTTCTCAAGTTTTCTCATATAAACAAGAAAGAACGTTTTTGTTAAACTTCATAAATCGCTACTGGTGGGTCCTAAAGGATTTAACAATAGGTCGATCGACGAATCTCGAAGACGCGAACAAATACACTACATATATAGTACAGTAGAAGTCCGATAAGTTTCTCATTTCGGGGCTGTAGGAGCGGAAAATTCCAGGAATTGCGGACTTATCGGATGCCCCCTCTTAGTAGCACGATACTAGGGGCGCGCATGCGTGAGAATGATGCGCAAATCATAAGCCAAATAGCACACGTAGTGGGAGAACCCCAATTAGTGTGCGTGCCGTGCGTGTGATGACGTTTTAAGGGGAGTGTACACTTATCGGACGGAAACTTATCGGACTTCTACTGTATAGGTGTATTTTGAATATCAAAAAAGTTTTTCTCATATAAACAGAATAAACCATTTTTTGAAACTTCATAAATCGCCACTGTTAGGTCATGAAAGTTTTAATAATAGGTCGATCGATGCATCTCGAAGACGCGAACAATTACACTAGATATCGTATTGTTTTATTTTCAATAAAAACAAACTTTTCCTTATATAAACACGGTGAATTTTTTTTTTTTTTTGAAATCTCTAAACTAAAAAAATACCACTTCCAAATGGTCGATCTAGTTCAAAATCCTATCAGTCCTGGGTATCAATCGAAGCTACAATTCGTCCAGCTTTCATAATCATAGATAGCTCTTTCACTTTTCGAAACATGGTGGAGAGAAAAACGTTACATACACACATATAGACATGTAAAAAAATTGTATTTTCGATCTTCTGGGGTCTAATTATATCGAAATATGTCGAAAAAGTACATTTTTAAATTTAGGTAATTACAAACCTCCCTCCATGAGGAACCAAAGTTCAACTATTTTTGGTTAAAAAGTAAAAGCAAAATTGAATGTCTGGTTAACAATTCATCTTTTTTTGATTAAGAATGTTATTATTTTCTTTAAAACTTAAGGATTTGTTGAAATTGCAAAAATTTGGTTAAAAAGTCATCCTTTTCGGTTGAAAAATCAATTGTTATGTTCAAAATTTGCCTTTTTGGTGAGAAAATACTATTTGATTGATTTTTTTTCCTTTTTGGTTTGAAAATTCATCTCTTTTTGTAATAATTCAACCTTGTTGAGAATTTATCTTTTTGGTTGAAAATTGAACTAAATGATTGAAAATTGAACTGCTTTCTTGAGAATTTGTTTTTTCTGTTAAAAATTATTTATTTTTTTTACTGAAAATTTAACTATTTGGTTAAAAGATATACTACTTGGTAGAAAATTTAACTGTTTTATAGAAAAAAATATTTTTCTATCATAAAATTACTTTTTCCTAAATGAAAATTTGACTATTCCATTTTTGGTTAGAAAATTTTTTTTCTATCCTAAAATTACTCCTTTTTGAATGAAAATTTGACTATTCCATTTTTGGTTAGAATTTTTTTTTTAGTTGAAAATTAATCTCTTTGGTTGAAAATGTAACTATCTTGTTGAAAAATTGGTCTTTTTTGTCAGAAAATTAACCTTTTGGTTGAAAATTCATTTGTTTTGTTGAAAATTCATATTCTCGGATCAAAAACTTAAAACTTTTTTTTTCGAAAATTCGTTTCTTTTGGAAAACATTCAATCTTTTTTTTTTTCTTAAAAATGCAACTGGTTGAAAATTAATCTTTTTTGGTTGATGATACAACTGTATTGTTTAAAATTTGTTTCTTTTTTTATGAATTCAAGTGTTTTTAATTTGAAATAAAACATCTTTTTTGGTTAAATTATAAATTATTATTCTTCATTTATTATTCATATCTTTTATTTAAAATTGAACTATTTGGTTAAAAATTCATGCTTTTTGTTGACAATTCATCTTTTTTTGGTAGAAGATTTATAATTTCAGTTCAAAATTCATCTCTTTGGTTAAAAATTGAACTATTTGTTTTTTAACTTTTTGCAGAAATTCAACCTTCTTAAGTTAAAATGCACGTGTCTGGTTACAAATTCATTTGTTACGGTCAAAAATTAATTTTTTTGTTTAAAATTCACATTCTTTGGTTCACGATTCTACAATCTGGTAGAAAATTATTCCTTTTGGTGGAAAATTTAACTATTGGGGTGAAAATGTGTGTATTTTGTTGAAGATTCTTCTTTTTTGGTTGAGTATTTAACTATTTTGTTAAAAATTCGCCTTATTTGGTTGAACTAAACTGTTTGAAATGAAAATAAAAATATTTTTTAGTGGAAATATCAACTATTACATGTTTTGTTGAGAATTTATCTTTTTTGGTTTGAAAATTCAACTACATGATTGAAAATTGAACTGCTTTCTTGAGAATTTGTTTTTGCTGTTAAAAATTTTTTTTTTTTCACAGAAAATTTAACTATTTGGTAAAAAGATCTACTATTTGGTAGAAAATTTAACTGTTTTATAGCATTTTTTTTATCATGAAATGACTTTTCTTTAAATGAAAATTTGACTATTCCATTTTTTGTTAGAATTTTTTTTTTAGTTCCAAATTAATCTCTTTGGTTGGAAATGTAACTATTTTGTTGAAAAATTTGTCTTTTTTGGCAGAAAATTAATCTGCGTGGTTGAAAATTGATTTGTTTTGTTGAAAATTCATATTTTTGGATCAAAAAATTAAAAAAATTTTTTTTAGAAAATTCGTTTCTTTTGGAAGATATTCAATCTTTTTTTTGTGTGTTAAAAATGCAACTGGTTGAAAATTAATTTTTTTTTGGTTGATGATGCAACTGTTTTGTTTAATTTTTTTTATGAATTCAAGTGTTTTTAATTTGAAATAAAACATCTCTTTTGGTTAAATTATAAATTATTATTCTTCATTTATTATTCATATTTTTTTTTTTTGAAAATTCAACTATTTGGTTGAATACATGCTTTTTGTTGACAATTCATCTTTTTTTGGTAGAAAATTGATAATTTTAGTTCAAAATTCATCTCTTTGGTTAAAATTTTAACTATTTGTTTCTTAACTTTTTGTAGAAATTCAACCTTCGCTGGTTAAAATGCAAGTATCTGGTTACAAGTTGATTTGTTAGGTCAAAACTTAATTTTTTTGTTGAAAATTCACATTCCTTGGTTAAAATTCTACAATCTGGTAGAAAATTAATCCTTTTGGTGTAAAATTTAACTATTTGGGTGAAAATGTGTGTATTTTGTTGAAGATTCTTCTTTTCTGGTTGAGTATTTAACTATTTTGTTAAAAATTCGCCTCCTTTGGTTGAACTAAACTGTTTGAAATCAAAATATAAATATTTTTCAGTTGAACTATCAACTATTACATTTTTTGATGAGAATTCATCTTTTTTGGTTGAAAATTCAACTGCATGATTGAAAATTGGACTGCTTTCTTGACAATTTGTTTCTGCTGTTGAACATTTTTTTTACTGAAAATTTAACTAATTGGTTAAAAGATCTACTATTTGGTAGAAAATTTAACTGTTTTATAGAATTTTTTTTTTTAATCATAAAATTCCTTTTTTTCAATGAAAATTTGACTATTCCATTTTTGGTTAGAAATTTATTTGTTATTTATTTGTTTTGTTAAAAATTCGTATTTTCGGATCAAACAATTAAAAATTTTTTTTTAGAAAATTCGTTTCTTTTGGAAAATATTCAATCTTTTTTTTTGTCAAAAATGCAACTGCTTGAAAATTAATCTTTTTTGGTTGATGATACAACTGTTTTATTTAAATTTGTTGTATGAATTCAAGTGTTTTTGACTTGAAATAAAACACCTTTTTCGGTTAAATTATAAATTATTATTCTTCATATTTTTCATTGAAAATTCAACTATTTGCTTAGAAATTCATGCTTTTTTTTGACAATTCATCTTTTTTTGGTAGAAGATTTATAATTTCAGTTCAAAATTAATCTCTTTGGTTAGAAATTTTACTATTTTGTTGAAAATTCATGTATATTTTTTTTAATAATCCATCTTTCTTGATAGGAAGTTAATCCTCTATTTTTTCTTGAAATATAAAATATTACATTTTTCGTGGAAAATTAATCTTTTTTTTTTAATTAACTTTTTTAAGTGACAAGTAATTTGTTTTGGTTGAGGATTCAACTACTTGAATAAAAGTTGAACTGCTTTGCCAGAAAGTTAAAAACTCCCTTTTTAAAAAGAAAATTAACCTTTTTATTTGAAAATTATTTTTGATTCGTGATTGTTTTTTATTTTCATAAAATGCAATAAAGAAATTAGATGAATTCAGCAGCTTCGTATAACTGAATTTTCCTATACTCTTTAATCAGAATAGCTAATAAAATTTTAATATAGTGACTTTCTGATTAGGAATTTAAATTTTAAATTCAATTCCATAAAGCGAAAAGCTATTAAGATTTTCCGATTACAATAATCAGATAAAAGGAAATTGGATGTGTGTTAAACTCTCACCTAACGCGTCGCAAATCGTTCGATTGTGTTAATTAACTTGTGGGAAATTTTTTGAAACCAGTAACAATTTTGAACACATCTACCGAGCTCTCACGATTCGTACAAGAGAAAAACATTTCTACATGAAAATTAACATTTATATGGAGAATTAAAATTCGTTTGTACAGTAAAAGGCGTTGACTATGATCGCTCAGCGTTTGATAAGCAAAATGAAAAATATTTACGAGAGCATTAATGGACGCTAATATGGGATATCAAGATTCATCTTTATGTACCTTTTACTTCCACTCTTTGTAAGGAATCTCGTATGTCACAATAAAAGTCAATTAGCACGTTTTCTCTTTTCTCGAGAGTTTTTATTAAATTAGACTAATTATACATGAAACTCATCCCGGTTATGAATATTCAATATAGGAGTGAATACTAAATTAATAGAGGATTGTGGATAGTGAAATGCAGTGAGAAAAGTCTGATGTGTTAATATATTTTTTAATGGTTAGGGCTTTTTTCAAATTAATTATGATTTTGAATTATGGGAGAACCCATGTTTTTTAAATTTGACATAAACATTTCTGAAGCCTCGGTGGCATAATATGTGAACGGTGTTCATACATAGGCGCGTTCCTGGTTCAAATCCGGGCTAAAGAAGATTTTTTCTTTGAAGAAACCAAAAATTCGCCTTCCATAGTTTAATGGAAGAAGAAATTTCGATGGATGAAGGCAAATGAGTAAAAAACTCATATTTGTTTGTCGAAGTGTGCGACGTTTCGTTGACATTGGTTCGCGAACCTCATCAGGCTAATTTATTAAAATAAAGAAACACCACATAAATAACACATATTTTTACATGCACATAGTATAAATTTAAAAAAAAATTAAAATTTACCGCTGACATTCACTGGTTAAAACATAAATTTTAACGCGTCTAAGTTAAATTAAATATGAAGGACCCATTTTATTCGATTGCAATGACAGTCTAAAGTCAACTGAAGAAACAAACCTTGTGTCATTATCATATACACGTACTCATTCACATATTCATGGATACTACATATTGAATTCTATCTTATGGAAAGTTAAACACCCAAATGTAATTTCTGTAATAATGGAAAATATATTTTGCCAAGAGCATAAATATCTTCTTTTTTATTAATATCATTTGAATTGCTGTTTATAGGGATCACCTCTGAAATCATTCTTTTTTTATAGTTGGGGTCTCGATCTATAATTTTTGAATTGTCCCAATCAAATGTGTGACCAAAATTATGTTGATGTTTATAAACAACCAACTCTGCTTTTTTCTCATTGATATGTTTATTGATCCGAGTTTTTAAAGATCTTTTTGTTTCACCCACATAAGATGCAGGACATTGTTTACAAGAAAATTTATAAACTAAATTCGTTTCATCCCATTTTTTAGAAGTATCTTTTCCTTATTTCATTACAGAACTTAAAATTTTTCTAATTGTAGGGATCGTAGCAATATTATAACTATTTAACATCTTAGACAATTATGTAAAATTGTTAGAAAAAGGAAGGCAAACTTTAAGTTTATACTCTGATTATTATGTACTACCTTGTTGTGAAAGTGATATTTAATTTTGTTCATGCGGACTTTTATGTTTTAATTATTAAAAACAATTGGATAATTATTAGTAATCAATAACTGTTTGATTATTTTTAAATAATTGGAGTGAAAATTATTGTGAGATAATAATATAGCTCTGTCAACAACATTGTACAC
Organism: Andricus curvator; assembly: GCA_932195095.1. Taxonomy (NCBI): domain Eukaryota; kingdom Metazoa; phylum Arthropoda; class Insecta; order Hymenoptera; family Cynipidae; genus Andricus; species Andricus curvator. The sequence goes on from CAKNYM010048471.1 coordinate 14,751, forward strand.
TAGGGTGGTCCAAAAATTTTTTTTTCGAATTTTTATGGGGACACCCTCCAAATTTGTTCCAATCCACCCAAAAATAAATCCCTTTTTTTTGTTTTGAAAAAAAAATGATATTTAGGGGTGGCGCAAGCCCCATGAAGTTTAACATGTATTTCCCATAAGAAAAAAACACGTTTTTGAAAATCTTATTCAGAATCCTCAATATTATCTCAATCGAGTTGAAACTCAACATTTCTCTTCAGAATTAGCCATAGAATACGAATAAAATATCTCTTTTCAAATATCAACCCAATAAGTCTGTTTTATAGGGTCCCAAAGAAACCCCATAAGTGAAGAAATGGGTTTTGCGAGTTTTTGGCGCTAATTATGATTTTTTTTGCGGTTTTTTTAATGCGAATTGTTTCTAATACATAAAATATTACATTATACTGAAAATTAGATATTTTAATAAATTGTTTAAACAATTTATTATTGTTTTTAGCAATTTTCTCATAGAATGTAGTTAGAAAGACGCGGTTTTTTCACAAATTTTCCATTTGTTGTCCAATCTTCAATTAGAGGGAAGTGATAGTTCATCAATGTTAACAATAGTGATGGTTTAAACAATTTATTATAATTATTCATAATATTATATTTGAATAATGCTAGAAAGTTGCGGATTTTTTTTTAATTTCTGGCTTTTTGTCCAATTTTCATCTGTAGTGAAGTAATAATAAATTCGAGTTAACAAAATAATTGTTTAAACAATTTATTATACTTATTAATAATATTATAATTGAATAATGCTAGAAAGATGCGGTTTTTTTTTAAATTTCTGGCTTTTTGTTCAATTTTCGTTCGGAGTGAAGTAATAATGAATTCAAGTTAACAAAATAATTGTTTAAACAATTTATTATCATTGTTGATAATATTCTCTTTGCTTAATCGGTAGAATGTTGCGGTTTTTTCTGAAATTTTCAACTGTTTGTTTATTTTTTATTAGGCGTGACTTAATAATTAATTAGATTTAGCAAACATAATTGTTTAAACAAATTATTATTGTTTATTACTATCTTCATCTATATCGATTGCGCCTGATAGTTGCTGTTTTTGGCAATTTTTATCTTTCTGTCCTTTTTTCACTTAGTGAGGTAATAATTAATTAAAGTTAACAGAAAAGTTGTTTAAACAATTTAATATTGTTTATAACTATCTTTTCTCAGATAAGTGCTAGAAAGTGGCGGTTTTTTCTAAAGTCTTTCACTTTGCATCGCCTTTTTATTTATGAACAAGTAATAAGTCAACCACAACAAAAATGATTTTTCAAAAGGTATTGTTGTTTTAAGTGAATTATTATTGCTCTTTTCCAAATGCTTAAAAAAATTAATTCAAAGAAAAAAACTATTTTACACAAGAGGCAAAAACAAAAAATAAAATACTTAGGAATAGGTGGAAGGACTAGGTCTTTAAATGACTTGTAAACGTTTTTTTTTTATTACAACAAGAAGTTTATTGCAAAGCATCAAAGAAAAACTTGGAATTGCAAATCTCTAATGGTTCTATATTAATTGTTAGTAATCAAGCAGGCGAAGCAAAGTGAACGATTTTAGAAAAGACCGCCACTTTCTAGCACTTATCTGAGAAAAGATAGTTATAAACAATATTAAATTTTTTAAACAACTTCTCTGCTAACTTTAATTAATTATTACATCACTAAGTGAAAAAAGGACAGGAAGGTAAAAATTGCCGTAAACCCGCAACTATCAGGCGCAATCGATATAGATGAAGATAGTCATAAACAATAATAATTTTTTTAAACAATTATTTTTGCTGAATCTAATTAATTATCAAGTCACGCCTGATAAAAAATAAACAAACAGTTGAAAATTTAAGAAAAAACCGCAACATTCTACCGATTAAGCAAAGAGAATATTATCAGCAATGGTAATAAATTGTTTAAACAATTATTCTGTTAACTTGAATTCGTTATTACTTCACTCCAAATGAAAATTGAACAAAAAGCCAGAAATTAAAAAAAAACGCATCTTTCTAGCATTATTCAATTATAATATTAATAATAAGTATAATAAATTGTTTAAACAATTATTTTGTTAACTTGAATTCATTATTACTTCACTCCGAATGAAAAGTGGACAAAAAAACAGAAATTAAAAAAAAACCGCATCTTTTCAGCATTATTCAAATATAATATTATTAATAATTATAATAAATTGTTTAAACAATTATTTTGTTAACTTGAATTTATTTTTACTTCACTACAGATGAAAATTGGACAAAAAGCCAGAAATTAAAAAAAAATCCGCGTCTTTCTAGCATTATTCAAATATAATATTATTAATAATTATAATACATTTTTTAAACAATCACTATTGTTAACACTGATGAACTATCACTTCCCTCTAATTGAAACTTGGACAACAAATGGAAAATTTGTGAAAAAACCGCGTCTTTCTAACTACATTCTATGAGAAAATTGCTAAAAACAATAATAAATTGTTTAAACAATTCATTAAAATATCTTATTTTCAGTATAAAGTAATATTTTATGTATTAGAAACAATTCGCATTAAAAAAACCGCAAAAAAATCATAATTAGCGCCAAAAACTCGCAAAACCCATTTTTTCACTTATGGGGTTTCTTTGGGACCCTATAAAACAGACTTATGGGGGTGATATTTGAAAAGTGATATTTTATTCGTATTCTATGGCTAATTTTGAAGAGAAATGTTGAGTTTCAACTCGATTGAGATAATATTGAGGATTCTGAATAAGATTGACAAAAACGTCTTTTTTTCTTATGGGAAATACATGTTAAACTTCATGGGGCTTGCGCAACCGAAAAAAAATGAATTTATTTTTAGGTGGATTCGAACAAATTTGGGGGGTGTCCTGATAAAAATTAAAAAAAAAAATCTGCCCGCTTCGCGGGCACATTCTCATCGCGCCCTTCGCGCTCGATCATATATTTATCTCGCGCTTCGCGCTCGATTATGTATACACCTCGCGCTACGCGCACGGGCGTATTTACATCGCGCTTTACGCTCGGCTCCTCTAGATTTTTGAACTTCGTGTTCGACTTCGATGAAAAGAAAAAGTTTGTTTGCAAATATTATAAAATTATCAAAACCTCTACATATTAAGTGATTGTTAAATTTGTTTTTATTTTAGACTCAAAAGGAACTTTCTGTACTCAAGGTTCTATCGACCTTAAGGAACACATTCTCATCCAGACACTTGCGCTTCGCGCTCGATATTTGATTTGAAAATCATTTGAACCGTATGATAGAAACAAAAAAGTTTGAGCGCACTTGCGGCGTGCGATTTGGTAAATACACTGAGCGCGCACTTTGTGCTTCGTGTTATATGTTCTTCATATACAAATTACTAAATTTATATTTGATTTCAAATGAAAAGTAATGATATAATTCAGGCGACAAATTTTATTAGTTAACATTTTATTTTAGCTTGTGCCGTTTATCAAAAAAGTTAATTTTTTCATTTTGAATATATTCTTACCACAAAAATTGATTACGGGTTTGTAAGTCTTTTTTGAATGCACAATTTTTTTTCATTTATATGTTTTCGTACCTTGCATTGTTTTTTTCAAAAATTTGATTTTTTTTACTGTCAATGTTATTTTCACGAATAAAACAAAAACCACGCATCCTATCAAAACATGAGTCAAAATAAATTTGTACCTCTTCCTTGGATGAACAAATTTTGTTTCGGTCATTTTTTCGTAGCTGGTAATATTCGTCTGAAAATTTGATTTTTCTATTTTCAATGCTGTTTTTTACGAATAAAACAAAAACTACGCGTCATATCAAAAAGTGAATGATAAGAAATTTGTAGATCTTTTTTAGGTGCATAATTTTGGTGAGATGATCTTTTCTGGTATCTTGCATAGTTTGACAGCAAAATGGCTTTTTTGATTTTTCATTAATTTTTTGTGCGATCAAAATTTGAAATTTTTATTTTTCAAAAAATTCAAAAAGTTGTTATGAAAATATTATAGGGTGTTCAGGAATCAACGTTTTTCTCCTCTTGAATTTTTTTCATATCGTGCGTTTTTCGGCTTAAAATGTTCATTTTCGTTTGTTTTTTGGAATTTTGAAAATGCTATAACTCCAGTAATTAATTTTTTATCACGAAAAGTCATAAGAATATTTTGTTAGACATTTTGCGTAATACTCATAACCGTACATAGAATTTTCAAATCTTCAAAAAAAGTGGTCTCAAAAATTTTCAAAATGTGCTCACTTTTTGGATTTTCATCCAAAATAGCTGGTTAATGAACTCGTTCTCTATTTTTCGGCCATAAAAAAGTGTGCCAAAGCTCAATCAAATCTGATCATTTTTTCGAAAGTTATCGTGGCTACAGACAGACAGACAGACTACAGACAGACACCTTCGTAAAAATCGTTTTTTCTAGCTCAGGGGGTCTCAAAACGTGGAGATTTGATGAAAACCGACTATGTCAAATTTTACATAAAACCAATACCTTCTCATTAGAATGAGAATGTAAAAAAAAATTTTACAATGCATTTTTGGACCACCCTATTGTACACGATATTTTTTTTCTGTGTGACAGAGCTATATTATCTCACAATAATTATAACTCTAATAATTTAAAAATATTCAAACAGTTATTGAATAATTATAATTATCCAATTGCTTTTATTAATAAAAACATAAAAGTCCGCATGAACCAAATTAAATATCACTCTCACAACAAGGTAGTACATAATAATCAGATCCGTTCCAATGTCTATCAACTTAAAGTTTGCCTTCCTTTTTCTAATAATTTTACACAATTGTCTAAGATGTTAAATAGTTAAAATATTGCTACGATCCCTTCAATTAAAAAAATTTCAAGTTCTGTAATAAAATTAGGAAAAGATACTTCTGAAAAATGGGATGAAACGAATTTAGTTTATAAATTTTCTTGTAAACAATGTCCTTCATCTTATGTGGGTGAAACAAAAAGATCTTTAAAAACTCGGATGAATGAACATATCAATAAGAAAAAAGCAGAGTTGGTTGTTTATAAACATCAACATAATTTTGGTCACACATTTGATTGGGACAATGCAAAAATTATCGATCGAGAACCGAACTATAAAAAAAGAATGATTTCAGAGATGATCCATATAAACAGCAATTCATATAATATTAATAAAAAGAAGATATTTATGCTCTTAGCAAAATATATTTTCCATTATTACAGAAATCAAATTTGGGTGTTTGACTTTCCATAATATAGAATTCAATATATATTATCCATGAAAATGTGTATGAGTACGTGTATATGATAATGACACAAGGTTTGTTTCTTCAGTTGACTTTAGACTGTCATTGCAATCGAATGAAATGGGTCTTTCATATTTAATTTAACTTAGACGCGTTAAAATTTACTTTTTAACCAGTGAATGTCAGCGGTACATTTAAAATTTTGTTTTTAATTTATACTATGTGTCTGTAAAAATATGTGTTATTTATGTGGTGTTTCTTTATTTTAATAAATTAGCCTGATGAGGTTGGCGAACCAATGCCAACGAAACGTTGCACACTTTAACAAACAAATATGAGTTTTTGACTCATTTGCCTTCATCCATCGAAATTTCTTCTTCAAGATTTTTTCTTGTTCTTTGAAAATTATTAGTCTGAAGTAATCGTTTAAACATCGAAATCTGTAATAATTAAAAATGTAAAAACTCGGAAGTTAACATCTTCAAATTATAATAACATCTGACGAATATTAATTAGATTAAACCTACTTTGATCAAAGTATGTACATTTCTCGCAGTGGAGAAATACGTATAGTCCTCTATAAATAAGTAGCTATGGAGAAAAAGAAAAGATCTGCTAAAGAAGATTTTATCAAGTTTTTTAAAAATTATTTGTCCGAAGTACTCGTTTCAACATCGGAATTTGTATTAATCATAAACATTGAGTTATTTGGGTTTTATGAATGATTTAATTCCTTTAGGAAACGTTTATTCTAATTTGAATCTAAACCATTTTTAATTTACTAATAGTTTGTTAGATGACTTCCGGAAATGAACAGGGTGTCTACTCACCTGGAAAACCTGGATTTGTCAGGGAATTTTCATATATCTGTAAAAGCCTGGAAATGTCAGGAAACTTTGTTTAAAGTCAGCGAATTTTTTCAAGATCTGGCCTAATTCTTTTTTCAAATTATTGATAAAATCAAATAGCAATGTTTTTTCCTTTGTAAAAACAGCTTTATATTACTGGATTTAACATTCAAGTTAAGAATTTTTTCTCTCCTAGCTGAAAAATCTTTGTTAGTTTAAAATTCAAAGCATCCTGAAAATTCGTTATTTTTCATTTAATTCAACTGTTTTTTATTTAAAATCCAAATCTTTTTCGGCTGATGTATCAACTGTTATATTTTTTGTTAATGATAATTATTTTTGTTATTGAAAACTCAACTACTTGGTTGAAAGTTGAACATCTTTGTTAAAAATGAATTATTTTGTTCAAGATTCATCAATTTACTTGAAAATTTAACTTTTTTGTCGAAAATTGAATTCTTTGGTTAAAATTTCAACTATTAACAATTATTTTAATTTTTGTTGAAATATCAACTTTTTCCTTGAACAATCGTGTTTTTGGATAAAAAATTCGTCCTTTTGGATTAAAAATTCAACTCTATTCTAAAAAATTCATCTTTCGGCTTGAAAATTCAACTATTTGGTTAAAAATCCAATTGTTTTTGATGATATTTCTGCTTTTTTTAAAAACTTGACCATTTGGTTGAAAATTCCGCTATTTGATTGAAAATTTAACTCTTTTATTGAAAATTCTCCCGTTTTGCTTTGAGTTGAAGTATTTTGACGTAAATGTCACTTTTTGGTTGACAATTTGTCGTTGTTAAAAATTCAACTATTTGGTTAAAAAATCATCTTTGCAAGTCGAAAATTCAACTGTGTGGGCAAATATTTCACTGTTTGTTTCAAATTTGATTCTTTTTTTGAAAATTAAACTATTTCGTTAAACCTTCATCGTTTTTGTTCGAAAATTTAATTCATTTCTAAAAGATTTTATTTTTGGATTAAAGATTCGACTATTTTGTTAAAAATGCAACTGTTTACGGCTGACGGTAATTATTTTTTGTTTGAAAATTCAACCATTCGGTTAAAAATTTGTCTTTTAGGGATCAAAATTCAACTATTTGGTTAGAAATTTATCGTTTTTGTTTGAAAATTCAACTGCTTTGTTCAAAATTCGTCTTTTTGGATTGAAAATTCATGATCTTGCATACAAGTTCAACAATTTGGTTCAAATTTTTGTCTCTCTTATCTTAAAAATCTTTTTTAGTTGAAAATTCAAATCTTGTTGAAAGTTCGTCTCTTTGTTCAATTCAGCTGTTTTTTATTCAAAATAAAAATATTTTTTGGTAGGAATATCAACTTTGACATTTTAGTTGAAAAAAATGTTGTTGAAAATTCATTTTTCTTTTTCAAATATTTTGTTAAAAATTAATTTTGTTTTCATAATTCCTTTTTTCCATAAAAATTTAACTATTACATTTTTGGTTAAAAAAATGCCGTTTTTTGTCGAAATTTTAATTACTTGGTTGAAAATTAATGTCTTTCGTTAAAACTACATTCTCTTTTTTAAAGATTCATCATTTCTAATGAAAATTTATCCCTTTGGTTGAAAATTGAACTATTTTGTTGAAAAAATTTTTTTGTTCGTTAAAAGATAATTTTCTTTTCTGAAAATTCAACTAATTCAGTTGAATATTTCATAATTTTACTTGAAAATTCATCCTGTTGGTTTAAAATTAATTTTTTTCTTCACTTAGAATTTAAGTATTAACTTTTCAGTTGAAAATGTATGCCTTTAAAATGTGAATGCGTGTATTTTTTGTTGGAAATTTATTTTTTTGGTGGAAAATCGAACCAATTTTTAAAATTTCAGTTGAAGATTCATCATTTTAGTTGAAAATTCTTCAATTTGGTTGCAAATTAAAGTACTTTGTTCAAAAATTAGTTTTTTTCATTAAAAATTAATTATTTTGACTGAAAATATAACTCTTACATTTTTGGTTCAGAATTACTATTGTTTAGTTGAAAATTTATCTTTATTAGTTTAAAATTGAACTATTTGGTTGAAAATCCAACTATTTGGCAGAAAAGTCAACTATTTGGTTAAAAATTCATGTATCTGTTTCCGCTGGTTGTATTGCTCTCCTTGGAAATATCTTTTATTTAGAATATAAATATATAAAATATGCACTGAAGTTTAGGATATGAACATAAAACAATAATTTATGAAAATTATTATTCAAATTCATGGGCTTTAGAACAAAATCAAGAAGTGATTAATTATAGGTATGTTTTGGGTATTATTTATTTATTTAATTATTTGATTGTGATAACATATTCGAGAATATCTTGTAATTTATTTTGTCAAAACTGTCTAAATTGAATATATTAATTAATTTTCTAGAAACTTGTACCAAATAAAAATTACTTATCCTTTAATAAAGTTACTTTCACAAATGAAGAAACATTTATTTAATTTCACATAAGAATAATACTATTTCCACTCATTTAGATATTTAACAGGATTGAAAAAAACATTATTTATAATAAACTCGTGGAATTATATACACATTCTGAGTCGATTGTTCAAAAAATGTTTTAAAACCTGGAAAAGTCTTGAGTTACCTGGAAAAACCTGGAATTGTCAGGGAATTTTTTTCCAGGGTTTTCGTAGATACCCTGATGAACAAAAATATTGTAAAGCGTTCAATTATTATTTATGAAATTTTGTGAAAAAATCAAGATACATATATTCTGTATGATAACTTTTTATTTACTGTAACAGTTTTATTAATTTTGAATTATGATTATTTCTTCATGTAATTTAATTTAAACAGTCTTATATGCAATAAATGCAGATTTCAAATGCCAAAGTTTTTCATTCGGGGAGGAAGTTAAGATCGATTCTTGAATTTCTGGATAGTAATATAATATATTTGGGGTAAACAGTATTACATTAGCGTCCTGATCAAACAGCTCTTAGCATTTTGGTGATGATGACACAATGACACACGTTTCGGTCCTTATGTTATTTCCCCCCATCTTTTATTTTTCAGTTTCCTCGATATTCTCGAAAATTCGAAAATATCGAGTAAACAATTAATAAATTAAACCAAGCAATTAAAAAAATATTAAAATTATTAATTTGGCTAATTGTAAGTTGGAACCAGTTTTCGAGAAGCAAATTTTTGTTATCTTTCCTGAAATGAAAACCAAATATTCCAGAGAAATTTTATTAATTATATTTTTTGAGAATATTTTAGTTTTTTCAGAAAATTGTATATTTGCAAAGAATGCCTTTCTTATCAAAGTAGAAACTGTAAAAAAATACTGGAAATAATAAAAAGTTGGGGTGTTCCAGAACATATTTTGTTCACGTTTTGAAAAATTCAAGAAAAAAAAAATAGAAAAACTGTTCTGGAAAATACCACCTTTTTTATTTTTTCCCGTATTTTTCACAGTTTCTGTCTACAATAAGCAAGATTTCCTATCAATCTTATGTAGGCTAAACGATTTTTAAAGCCGGAAGAATTTTTTTTTTCTAGAAACATAATTTAAAAATTTTTCTCGTAAAAGATGCAAGTTATCGCAAAAGAACAAGAGGTATTAAAAAAAAAACTTTATTTAAAGTGCAAACTTTTATCAATATTTTTTCGTATCTGTCGTCATTTGAGAGAAAGATAAAAAAAATCAATTTTATGAAAAAAATTCTCCTGACCAGAAAAGTTATTTAGTCTGCATGAACTTACAAAATGTCTCAGATCTTCCTTATGAAAATGCAAATTAAAAAAACCCCTGGCGAAAAATATAAGTCTAGTTTTTTTGAGAATTATTATTCTTTAGTCTATACCATTAAACCATTTCCCTTTCAGGGTAGGCGTGACACTACCCGATTCGTGTAGTGTTTCTAGGTTTTTCTTGTAGTTATAACTAACTACAAGTGTGGGCTCACCACACCCACGATGTGCCAACAGCACTCATGTCAGTATTCTTGAATGGTCACCCATCCAAGTACTAACCGCGTCCAACGCTGCTTAACTTCAGTGATCTGACGAGAACTGGGTTTTTCAGCGTGGTATGGCCGTTGGTTTTTTTTCTAATTCCTATTTATTTATCGCAGGCTTTACAGTCATTCCCCTTTTCTCCCTTTTCCACTTGAAGGCGAAGAGAATTAATAGAACCCAATAATTTTGGTTAAAAATTTTATTATTCGGTTCTGAATTTAAATATTTTTTCAGAAATTCAACAATGTGGTTAAAAAGCCATACTTTTTGGTTGAAAATTCAACTGTATTGTTGAAAAATTGTCTTCTTGACTTGAACATTCAACAATTTAAATAAATTTCTTTTTATTTCTGGTTTGAAAATTTATCTCTTTTTGTAGAAATTCCATCTTTTTCATCTCTTTGTAACGTCTGCTTAAAAATTAATCTGATTCAGTTGAAAGTTTATTTCTTTGGTTAAAAATTTAACTATTTTGTTGAAAATTCGCTTTTTTGTAGAAAATCAATCTTCTTGGTTTGTAATTTATCTACATGGTTGAAAATTTATGTATTTTGTATATAAAATGGTTATAGTTGAGGATTTAAGTATATATATATATATAGATTAGCAGTTCGAACTCGAAAGTTCATTACCTCATCTACCGCCACACATCTCTGTCTTGTGCATTCTCCATCCAGTTTAAGTA
>CAKNYM010048471.1:33450-53836 GCA_932195095.1 Andricus curvator
AAGGATCCACTTTTGCGAATCTAAGAATAAATAGTACTATACTATTAAAATGACATAAAAAATATCAAGGAAGTTTATTATTTTTGAGTTAAGGATTTAAAAATACTTTGGAAATATGATCCTAAACTTTATTTGAAAAATGTCTTAATATTTTCCCAATTAATTAACAGTGCTCTCAAAGGATCCACTTTTGCAAATCTAAAATTAATTAGTACTATACTATTACAATACAATAGAAAATATCAAGAAAGTTTACTATTTTTGAGTTAAGGATTCCAAACTTCCTAGGGCCAACAGAAAATGTTTTAGGAAATGTTAAATTTTCAACAAAATCCATGAATCTTCATCAAATAGTTGAATTCGTATCTAAGAAAGACCAAATAGTTCAATTTTCAACCAAGAACGGTGATTTTTTAACCAACAATTAAATAGTTGAATTTTCAATTTAAAAAAATTATTCAAAAAAACGAATTTTGAACAAAGTATCTAAGAACGAAAAATGAAATTTTAAGAAAGGAGTTCAACTTTAAACCAAGTAGTTAAACTTTCAAAGGAAGAGATGAATTTTCAACTAAGAGTATGCATCTTGAACTGGAAAAGTTAAATTTTCAATTAAAAAAATTAATTCTAAGCCAAAAAAAGCACCGAATTTTCTACTCTGCAAATGAATTTTTGTCTTTCTAAAAGAGTTTCTATAGATTTATCTAGTTTCGACTCTAAAAAAGTGATAGTTATAAATCTGTTATAGATCTACAGAATTTTAATATGTATAATATACTAAATTTGGTAAATGAGATATACAAATACTAAATAATAATTGACATAAAATTAGAAAAGATACCCTACATATCTTCCCCTTCCTTCCCCCACTACCCATCTTCTATTTCCCTCTACTTCCCCTAGTTCTCATCCCCTTATTTTTCCTTACTTCCCCTACCCTTCCTCCATTTCTCCGCACTATACCCCCTCACTTCTTCCACTTCCCCTTATTTTCCCTATTTCCCTCCCCTTATATCCTTTTTATCTTTAAACTTCTCATACATTCATTTCCCCTTACTTACCCTTCTTTTTCCTCACTCACTCTTACTACCCCTCCACCCATTTCCTCTCTCGTCCCCTACTTTCTCACCTCTCATGTCCACTCATTTCCCGTAGTTCATATAATTCATTTTCCCTAACCTTCCCTACTTCCCCACCCCTCATTTTACCTTTTTTTCTCTACGTTTCCACCTCTCATTCACCCTCACTTTCCCGAATTTCCCTCTCCTAATTTGCCTTCACTACCACTACTCTCCTCGTCTCTTCTTCTCAATTCCCCTACTTTCCCTCCACTCACTTCTCGCCACTTTCCCTACTTCGCGTCCCCATACTTCCCATACGTTCCTATCCTTTATTTTCTCTCACGTCCCCTACTTCACCACCCTTCATTTTCCCTTTCTTTTACTACGTTTCCACCCCTCATTTTTTTTTCTTCCTCTACTTTCTCACTCTTTATTTCCGCTCACTTTGCCGCATTTCCCTCTCCTAATTTTCCTCCACGTCTCCTGCTTTTCCTCCCCTCGCTTCTTCTCAATTCCCCAACTTCCGCTCTACGCACTTCTTATACTTGAAGTGGGACGATGGTCGTGGGTCTAAGACGTATGCTTTGGACCCACTCCTGTAGGTCCTCCTTTTACCACCTCGTAAGTGAGTGGGGTGTGTAAAGGAATTGGGGAGAGGTGCAAGGTAAGCCCATAGGGGACACATTAGAAACTTCTGTTCCACCTTGCATAATTTCTCTTACCTTATTGCCTCTCACTTCTCCAAACTTCACCTCCCTGGAAAAAGTACGACGGGTGGACAGACGGACGGACACTTGACCGAAACTATAAGGGTTTCTGCCCGGGGTTGCGTAACCCTAAAAATTGACCTAAAAATGGAAAAGGTTTTAAGTAGTTGTAGGAAATTAAGTGAATGAGAAAAAAAGAAGCAGTTTTTACAAGAATCAGAGTTTTCATCATAATCACACCATAAAAATCGTGTCATTTATTATAGTTTTAGTAGCAAGAAAAGACACATGTTTCTACGCGTGTCAGTTACGCGGGTCAACAGAAGGGAAACAAAAAGAATCGAAAATATAAAAAAAAGTAGCGGTCGGGACGGCGGACGTCATTGATCTCTGGTTAGAATCGAATCTCTTCGATATAACAAGATAAATAGTCAGCGGGACACTGCTGGTGGTCGAGGGTCCAAATCGCAAACTCATGCTGACTATATGACCATCGTGTGTAGTTATACAATCTCGCGTCATCCTATTTAAAAATTCATAACATCTTCCTTTTTACAAAATGTTGTATGAATTATTTTTCCATTAAAAAAAATTCATAGTAATAATAATAATAATAATAATCAAAATTTTAATTTGTGCTATTTTTCTCATGCTTCAGAGAAGTGTCTGGATATGAGGCCATATTTTTAGGATATCGATTAAGGTGGCCTAAAAAATGATTTATTTGATATTTAAAAATCTCAACCCTTAATTTTTTGTCATTTGATTGGGGTCCATCTCCTGAGGCCTAAAGTATCCCGAAGCGTTAAAAATTCAGTAGGTCCTTCAATAAATAAAATCGTAAATACGGTAATTGAGGAAATAATGAGAGGGAAGGTAAAAGAGGTTGGAGGAAATAAGGGAAGTATAGTAGGGGAAGTAAGGAAAAATGAAAGGAGGGGAAATAAATGGAAATGGGGGAGGAAAATTAGTAGGGGAAACGAGAGGAGAAAAAATAATCGGACGGGAAGTTGGGAACGTGAAGGGAGGGGAAGTAGAGGGAGTAAGTGTAAATTAGAGGAGGGGATGTAGGGGTGGTGAGGGGAGAGGATCAGAGGGAAAGTAGGAGAAGTAAGGAGAAATAAGGGTTGGGAAAGAAAGGAAAGTAAGAATAAATTAGTGGAGGGAAAGTGAGGGGGAATTGTAGAAGGAATATTGGGGAGAAGTGGGGGAACTACGTGATGGCAGAGAGGGGAATTAAGAGATAATGAAGAAAGAAAAAAGAAAAAGTAGTTCAAGTAGGGAAAATGAGAAGAAAATGGGGGAAGAGGGGCAGGGGCTACAAAACCCTGTCTTAAAAATTCCTTGAGATCTTTTAAAATATCCTAACATCTTTAAAATGTTTAAAAATTTCATCAGAATATTATAAAATATCTTGAAATCCTTTGAAATTCCTCAATCTTGTGAATAAATTCCTCGATATTTTTTAATTCTCTTGACGATTCCTTGGAACCCTTTAAAATATCCCAACATATTTCCATTCCAGTGAAATCTTTTGAAATCTCTCGAAATTTTTTTTTAAACTTTTGAGATTCCTTGAAGTCTTTCTAAATATCCTGAATAAATTATTTGGAATATTATAAGAATATTATAAATTTCCTTAAAATTTCGCTAATTTATATGTTATCTGATGAAATTCTTCGAAATTCCTGGAAATCCCTTAACATATTTAGAGCCTTCGAACCTTTTAAAATATCCTAAAATCTTATAGATCCTATAAAATCCTACCAAATCTTCCGAAATTCTAGAAAATTCTTCAAAACAGCACATCTTTTTCCTATTTTATAGAACTTATAAGATTTTAGGATATTTCCAAGGATTTTTAAGGATTTTCATAAGATTTTCGTGGATTTCTGCAATTCTAAGAGATCTGAAAGCTCTCGATAAGGTATTTTAATAAATTTCTCCGGATTTCAAAGGATATTATAGGATTTTAAATATTCAAAGAGATTTCGAGGAATATTATCAGATTGAATTGAATTTCATGATTTTTTAACGGATATCATAATATTTTGAAGGATTTCAATGATTTGAAAAGATTTCAAAATATTTTCAATAGATTTGAAGAGTTTAAAGGGATTTTAAGTGATTTCAAAAGTTTTTCAAAGCTTTTAGGGTATTTAAAAAGATTTTCATGAATCTTTAATTTTCAATCTTCTTCTTAAAAAAAAGGATTTAAAAAAATTGTGGGTGTTTTAAAAGATTTCCAAGAATTTTCAAACGCTAAATAAAATGTCTAGGGATTTTCAACGATTTTAATAATTTTAAGGAATCTAAGAAAATTGTATGCAATTTCAGAGAATTTCCTAGAATTTCAGGAGATTTGGAAGGACTTAATAGGAATTATAAGGTATCAGGATGTTTTAAAAGATTCCAGGAGCCTTTCAAAGGATTTCAACAAATTCAATCAAATTTCTGAGGATTTCAATAATTTTAATAAATTTTAAAAGCTCTCAAGGTTTTTCAATGAATTTTCCAGGATTTCCGGAAATATCAGATTTCATTGAGTTTCACGGGGGTTTCAAGATGTTTTATTGGATTTCAACGGATTGTAAAGATTTCAAATGATTTTTTAAATATTCTAATGGGTATCAAAAGGAATTTCATGAAATTCAAGGAATTTTTATGAGATTTCCAAGATTTGATGGATTAAGACATTAAAAAGACCATACAAATTATTAAGAGGTATATAATGTATCAAATAGCATTCAAAGTGATTGAATAGCTTTCATTAATAAAAAATGAGATTTCTGTAAAAAAAAATTAACTTTCATTTTCACCGGTCAAAATTGAACGAATTTAAAGACTGTTAAAGTTTAAAGTTCAATCAATGTAAAAAAACATTGAAAATTAAATGATTTCTGATTGAAAAGGTTTAAAATAATGAGTTCTACCCTTATTGAACCGTTAAAAATTAAACAATGCCAAATTTATCATAGAGAAAGTTAAAGCAGTGCTCATTTGATCGGACCATGGTCAATTCAGTCCTGGGTAACTGCGAACGGTTCCCCCACTAAACGGCTTCCCCTCACTCGGCCGAACTGCTGCCGTCGATCCTGGTCAGCGGGAGTCCTTTGTACCTAATGAGGACTAAATTGCGGAATATAACATTTTTTTCAAATTAGCACTTGGTAATTGATGAATATAATACTCGAAATCTGCTAATTATAACGATTCCAACGATATGTTATTTGAATTTAAAAATTGAAAATTAAAGAAGAAATGTTCAAGTTTCTGTGAAATTTTATAAACAAATTTTCCAGCATTTTTATCAAATCCATTGCAGTAGCTTTAACTTATTGGTTAGCTGAAATTTGGTCACATTTGAAAACTTATTAACTAACATCATAAATTTAGTTTATTTCTCAAACAATCGCATTCCGCAAAATTATTCATAAATAATTTTGCACTCCCAATCCAAAAGAATGAATAGTGTCATCCCTAGCTTAATTTGGAAACTCATTAACAAAAATCATACATTTGTTTACTGCTTAAACAATTTCTTTATGAAAGTTAATTAAAAATACTATTTTAACACATAAAGATCATAATATGGAGACAATCTAAAAAATGTCGTTTTTCAAATCTAACTTTAGAAATTTTGAACAGAGACCAAAAGGGAAAATTGCATTTGCTTAAGTGTCGAAAAAAAGTTAAAAACTGAATTCGGCAAATTTTGGAAATAATTATTCTTCCTTTCAAAAATAATACGTTTGATATCACTGTCTCCAGACGTTTTACTACTGGCAGTTATGTTTTCTGTTTATTAACTTAAGCCTCAACCAAAACAGACTAATTTTCAAATAAAAAAAAAGGAATTTTTATAAAAAGAGTTGAATTTTAACCAAGAAAGATTTTTCAATCGATAACGAAAAAAAGTCCGACCCAAAACGTTTAATAATTCAACATTGAAGGATAAATAAAAAAATGTATACATTTTTTAGATTATATAGAAATTAATTTATACATCGAAATTTGTTCTGAAATTGTTTTAATATTCGCTTAAAAATTTGTTTAAAAAAATCACAAAAAAATTTCCCAGGAATCTAATGAAAATTTTGTTATTTATTATCTTGAAACTTCAATTTTTCCTACAATTTGTTGAAATTCCGGCAAAATCAAAAAAATTGCTTCAAAACCTTCCAGATTCTATTTTGGAATTTAAAAAAAAAAATTTAATTTATTTTTAGTTTTCCTAGGAATTTTAATGAAATTTTTTTATTCTTTTGAAACCTTTCAAAATGCTTAGAAAGCTTTCAAATGTTGTGTGTTTTGAAATCTTTTAACGTTTTAAATTATTGTGGAATATTTTCAAAACTTCTAGATATATTTTAACCTTAATTGATTATTTTCCAAGTTAATAGTTGTTCAATTGTTATTTATAATTGAAAATTTTTTAAAATCTTTTTAAATATTCTCTTAAAATTAATTTATTAAAATAAAAGATCATTGTAAATTTTTCCAGCAAAGTTAAGACATTTTTTTATCTTCTCAAAACCTTTAAAGAACCTTAAAAAGCTTCAAAATTTTATTGCGAAATCTTCAAAAATCTAAATTTAGTTTTTAATTTTTCGAAATCTTTTCCAGTTTTAAATTAAGTTTAGATCTTCTCAAAACTTCTAAATATATCTTAAACTTACTCAATTTTTTTCCAAATTAATAATTCATTAAACATTTTGAAAATGCATTTCTTTGGTTGAAGATACCTTAATTTTAAATAGTTTTGTGATAATTCATGTATTTTGTTACAAATTAATCTTTTTGGGTAAAAAAATTAATATTTTCGATTGAAAACTCAACTGTTTGGTTAAAATTTGTTTGTTTGTTAAAAATACATTTTTGTGGTTGAAGACTCATCATTTTAATGAAAAATTCATTTCTTTGGTTAAAGTTTTTACCGTTCTGTTGAAAATTCATTTTTATTTAGTTAAAAAAAATTGTTTAACTGCAAATGCAACTATTCAATTTTTGCTTGATAATTTATCTTTTTCAGTTGAAAATTCAAATTTTGTTGTTGAAAATTAGGCGTTTTTGTTAAAAATTCATATCTTTGGGTTGAAAACCAAACTGTTTTGCTAGATATTCCTCTTTTTGGATTGAAAATTCAACATTTTGGCTGAGCTTTTCTTTCCTTATTGTCTGCAAAATCTTTCTTGGTTGAAAATTGAACTCCTTTTTTGAAAATTCTTCTTGTTTTGGTTTGAAAATTAGATTTGGAAGTTTTTCAAATGAACAATAATTATTTTCAAAATTGGCCGAATTCAGTTTTCGAATTTTTTTCGACACTTAAGCAAATAAAATTTAGTGTTTTGGTAAAGTTCAAAATTTCTAAAGTTAGATTTTAAAAACGACACTTTTGAAACTCCACGAAAATCCTTTATATTCTGCTTTTTATGTGTTAAAATAGTATTTTCAATTAACTTTCGTAAACAAATTAGTTAAACAGTAAACAAAATTCATGATCTTTGTTAAAGAGTTTCCCAATATTGAGCTAGGGATGACACTATTCATACTTTTGGACTGGGAGTGCAGAATTATTTAAGGATAAATTTGAGAAATGCGACTGTTTGAGAAATAATAGTATATTGTGCTACAAGTTGAAAAAGCGAGAGATTTAAAACGAGTGTGAAGTTAGCTACCCGAGCGGAGCGAGGGTGGCTATCACACGAGTTTTAAATCGTCGCTTTTTCAATGTGTGGGACACGATACTTTTTCTATAATTTGTGCAAAAGTGCTAGTTTTTGTTTACCTGTTTTTTGTGTAAAAAGAAGGCGATTTTTTGTCGATTGACGCAACAATGACAATGGCAATTATCAAAACCATGGCAATAATATGGCAGTAATAATACGCTGGTTCTCACAATTGAATAGTTGGCCCATAAAGTTAAGGGCTTCAAAATTTCCGATTTTTCGTGAAAAAACACCAAGCACAGTATTTTCGGAGAAACTGACGGTGTTTTTTTGCTTTTGCCAAGTGACAAAAGTACATACAAAATACACAACTCGAGATTCTTCAGGAAATTGATTTTAGGTTAGGGACAACAGTCGGAAAATAGAATGAAGTTGGCTGCACACGATGCACGAGTACACCCGAGGCAGCACGAACCCACCCGAAATAACATTTACTTTTGTCACTGTGCCTCACTTTTATCACTGTCCATTTACTTTTTCCACTGCATCTGTCCACTTTTGTCACTGTTGTCCGGAAAGGTCGGCACTGCACATGCGCCACGTCATCGACCAAAAATCGATCACTTTTTACACCAAAAACAGGTGGAAAAACTGGCACTTTTTCGCGAATTATAGAAAAACTAAATTTATGATGTTCGTTAATAAGTTTTCAAATGTGGCCAAATTTTAGCCAACCAATAAATTAATGCTACTGCAGTGGATTTGATAAAAATACTAAAGATTTGTTCATAAAATTTCACATAAACTTGAACATTTCATCTTTAATTTTCAATTTTTCAATTTAAATAACATATCGTTGGAATTGTTAGATATAAGTAGCAGATTCCGAATATTATATTTATCAATTACCAAGTGATAATTTGAAAAAAATGTTATATTCCGCATTCTAGTCCTCATTTGGTACAAAGGACTCCCGCTGACCAGGCTCGACGGCAGCAGTTCGGCTGAGTGAGGGGAAGCCGTGTAGTGGGGGAACCGTTCGCAGGTCCCAGGGCGGAATTGTCATCTGCCCATTTGATCGCCGTCTACCTGCTTGCTTTCCCCCTCTGCTCAACTTCCCCTCACGATTGCCAGACGCTGTCGCCGACCCTTACCAGCAGGAGGGTCCTTTGTACTAATGAGAAATAAAAGACGAAACATAAACTTTTTAAAATTTTGCAATCAGTAATTTAGAGATATTTAAGTTAATAAGTTGAAAATTAGTATAAGTGCGATATGTTATTTTCTGTTATTAGCTTCTATGAACCTATACATGGTCTGGAAAACACTTCTAATTTTCAACTTATGACGACAAATAACATATCCCACTTATTCTTATTCTCAACTTATTGATGCAAGCAACATATCGTTGGAATTGCCAAAAAACGTAGATTTTGAATATAATTCTTCCAAATTACTAATTGCAAAATTACCGACAAGGGTCGGTGACAGCGTATGACGATCCCTCAGCTACATGAGGGGAAGTTAGGTAGAGGGGGTAGAGTGAGCAGGTAGACGGCGATCAAATGGGAATCGCCCAACAAATTATATTACCAATTTATTTTTTTGGGATTTGGGACTTCAAGACATAAAATAAAGTTTCAAAGCGGCAAGGAGCGAGACGAAAGAGTCTTGAGCATGTCTTGGCTATGTCTTGATTGGTAATTTGAATACTTAAACGAGTCAAAATATTTTCACTTGGGTGCAGATTACTGAATATTATTGTTTACAATCTATCAACTATTAATATTTTTTATATTTTTTTTCTATTTCCGCGCCGGATGATTGCAGTAAAATCGGGAGTAATAAACAAGTTGGAAAAAGGTATCGGTAATTTACGACCCGTTACTTGTGGACTCCGTCGGAAGTTTATCAGGTGAATCGGCGACGGATTTACGGTTTAATGCTTCCCAACACGATTCGCTAAAGATATTTTTACGTTTTTGAGGCACGGGCAGAGAAACTTTTTGCAAATTTCCTTTTTGCAGATCGATCAGATTTAGTCACGGCCACGCCTGGGCACGTGACTTCTTCGGTGATGTTACAGATGTTTATCTATATCGTCCTGGATGATTTTCAGATTTTAATCCTGATTCTGGTATCCTCCTTATCTTCTTGACCAATGAACGTGAAATCGTAATGTCCTGGGAAGGTGTCAATCGAGTAAAAGGCTCACCGCTGCAAACTTCCGTTTAATTACACTATTTTATTTTTTATCGATTTATTCGATTTACCTTGGCGCGCATTTGCTGAAAATAATTGCATTCCTATTCTTCAGATTCGATGAGGAAATTCAGATCCCAGTTCGATTATTGCTTGTCCTTTTTTTATTAGGCTAAAGAATAAAATATAAAATTAATGTTAATACAACATTTTTGTATTTCATGGTATCTATCATCTCAAATAATCTCGAAAATAATAAAATAACAAGGACAATATGTTTTGTTATTGATGAAAATTAATTAAATAATTAATATAATTATAACTAAAATACCCTATTATTATTCAAATATTGTAATATATATTTTTAAAAATGTAATGATTTTTTATCACAAATAGCAATTTTATACGAAAAACACTATCATAACAACAAATTGTGTTAAATTTCTCATAAAAACGCTAAAAAATTGTACAGAAAGTATAAATTTAATAACTGAGTAATAGCTTGAAGAATTATGATTACCTGAAATGATATCTGATTTCTTGAATTAAAAATACAAATTTTCCATAAGAAACACTAACCTATCATGGTAAAAAAATGTTGCAAAATTGTAAATCTTCTTAGAAATCTATGTCGATATTTTCAGTGAAAACCGCTAATTTGACTTACATTTTCATTGTACAAAAATAATTGATCTTCGAAATCTAATGATTCTTTTACTGAAAATACCGATTTTTGGCGTAAAACGCCAACATAACATAAAATTGTTAAAAATTATCAATCTTCTTTGAAATATAATTTTTTAAATTGAAAATACCAATTTCCGACACAAAGCACTAACATGATCCAAAATTGTTAACAGATTTTAAATCTGGTTTAAATTATATATATTTTTGTTTTGAAATACTTATTTTTGGTCTAAAACGCTAGCATAACCTAAAATTATTAAAGTTATGTATTTTTTCAAAATATAATTTTTTTATACGAAAAATATCAATTTTTTGACGAATAACACTAACATAATCAAAAATGGTTAAAAAGTCTAAATCTTGTTGAAATTATAATGATTTTTGTTGTAAAATACAAAGTTTTATTGTGCAACGCTAACGTAGCCTAAAATTATTAAAAAATTATGAACCTGTAAAATCTAATGATTTTTGTTTTTAGAAATGATTTCTTGTGAATAATGTCAATCGGAAACTGTTGAATAATTACAATTCTTGTTCGAAACATATAAGGATTTTTGTTCGAATATGCAAATATTCGACGTAAAACGCCAGAATAACTTAAAATTGTCAAAACAATTATGATTTTTTTCTAATATCTTATGATTTTTTTATAAAAATTTAAATTGCCAAAGAAAAACACTTAACAGAATGCGAAATTGTTCAAGCTTGTAAATTTCATGATTTTAAACAAAAATCATTGGATTTGAATCTAATGATTTTTTCTTTAAAAATACAAGTTTGAGGTGAGACAACATAACCAAATGTTGTTAAAAAATTCTAAATATTCTTTGAAATCTAATAATTTTTTATTAAAAATACTGATCATGTCTGACGAAAAATACTAACATAGCGTAAGAGAAAATTGTTCAGAATTGTAAATCTTTTACGAAATTTAATGATTATCGTTTAAAATAACCGATTTTTTGTCAAAAATAATCATATAACCTAAAACTGTTAAAAAACTGTAAATCTTGTTTGAACTATAATGATTTTCTTTTAACATATCATTTTTTGGTTTAAAGCTCTCAAAAACCTGAAATTTTCTATATTGGTGAATCTTCTTTGAAATCTAATTTGAAAAAATTAAAAATACCCATTTTTGAGGAAAAAAAGTAAGAAAATCGAAAATAAAAGCACCACTGTTCGTCAATTCACACACGGTTTTCTATTATTTTTCTCATTAGAAGGGATAATTTGTTGATTTAATTTTCAAAATCTTATATTTAAGAAATAAAACATTTTCAAGTAATGAAAAGCCAATTAGGTTTTCAACAACAATGATTGCGATTTTTTCGAGATGTATACACCACCTTTTTCGATAGATTTATTTGAGGCAAAAGACATGCTTATATAAATATAATTGACTGTTGAGTATTTTTTTTTTAATTTTAATAATATTTCAAGGAACATCTCGTACAAATTTTCAGATTCGTCAATTTTTCTAAGAAGTTTTTTTTTATGAAAGAATTAGTTTCGAGAGAAAATCGCCCCGGGTTTTGTGTTTTTTATTTTAAAAACTTCCCTGTATCCTGAAATATACGAGTTTTTCAAGGAGAAAGATCTATCAATTTTCATAGAATACAACTATTTCTACAAAAAGATTTTCAAAACTAAAAAAAGTTCAATTTGAACAAATTTTCAACTCAAAACGAGTCCTAGAAATATTGATTCGATCGCTTCTAATTTTAGGAATAAATGATAAACAATCGATTTTTTTAAATTTTGCAGATTTTTTTATAAATTTTAGGAAAATTTCGAATAATTGAAAAATATATTCAAAAGGTTAAAATTTATCTGTTTCTGGTTGAATTTCAATCTTTTTTGTTTGAAAATTTGGACCATTTGCTTGAAAATTCATCCTCTTAGGTTGAAAATTTATCAACTGTTTGGTTTATAATTATTTTTGTTGTTGTGGAAAATTCGAATTTTTTGTTAAAAAATTAATATATTTTGTTATAAAATCTTTTTTGGTTGAAAATGTAACTATTTTGTTTAAAACGCAATATATTTTGACTTGAAACATTCAGGAATTAAAAGTTTTTTATATAGAATTCAATCCTACTATTCCCCTATTTTCATGAGAAATCAACCTATTCACAGAAAAAACATGACATTACAAGCAATATTTCGTACCCTCAATTTTTTATGTGATTTTAAAACATAATTACATGATGCAGATTAATATTAATGAATTTAAAATTTAATTTAAATAAAAAAATTAATATTCATTAATATTCATGGCTCCCAATGCACTACTTTTAGGCACGGAATTGTTTGCTATTTCTGAAAATATTTTTTTCCGATCGTCTCTATTGCACATATTGTAGAATTTCTTTCTAAGTTTTTTATATATCTTTACAATGCCAGAATTTATTAAAAAGATTCAGTTTTATCAAAATTTCAGAAATAAATTTGGAAAGCTGATGAGAAAAGGATCTTTCTGAACGATGGGAATAAAGTGAACAAAAACACTTTCCAATTTTGGTTTAAGAAAGTAATTCTAGTTTGGAAATGCCAGTGGAAGAAATCTGCTAAAACAAGTGAAGTGTGATCGGTTATGGAGAAGGAGGGGCGGACAGGGGTTGCAAGGGGCTGGGTAAAGCTTGTCTGCTCGGTGAACCGTGGATTAAGATAAACCCTTCATTCATTTCTTGTGAACGATTCTCCTCCGCTCTTTCGATGAGGTTGAAGGGACAGATATATCGTAAAATATGCGTACAAAGAAACCAAATAATACAAAGCCTTTCTTTCTGAAATATCGAAAGAAAAATCATAAAAATAATATATTTAAAATAAAATTATTAAGAGAATCTACATTTTTCACTTAGCTGTCTGCGGTTATTATAAGTTTTTTATTTTCATTGCCTAATTGAAGTTTGGCAGTACAGAACTATATAACTAACGGAATGGAATGGGAATTTTTCAGTGGAGCGTGGAATCATTCTGTGGAAATAAAATCACTATATATAAAACGAAAGTCCACTTCTCAGCTGAAGTGTTACTAAATGGAGGCCAAAAAGGTTTGATTAAAAAAATGTATCCTTGTTTAAGAAAATGGATGTGGGAGTTGATAATCACAAAGTGACACAAACCTAAAATTCGAGCATGCTCGGCTGCGGATTGCGATAAAAAATTCAATTCTTAGTTGAGGTAGAAAAGAAAAATATGCTACGGAGTTATTAAGTATCTTGAGGCCAAAAAGGCTTCAATAAAAAAATTTATGCGTGTTCAAGAAAATGGATGTGGAAGTTGACAATCACAAAGTCGCACAATCCTAAAATTCGAGTAAGTTGGGCTGCCGATTGCGATAAAAAAGGCAATTCTGAGTTAAAGTAAAAATAAAAATAGGCTCCCAAGATATTATATCTTGAGGCCAAAAAGGCTTAAATAAAGAAATTTATCCGTGTTCAAGAAAATGGATCTGGAAGTTAAAAATCACAAAGTCGCACAATCCTAAAATTCTAGTAGGCTCGGCTGCGGATTGCGAAAGAAAATTCAATTTTTAGTTGAAGAAAAAAATGAAAATATGCTCCCGAGAAATTAAGTATCTTGAGGTCAAAAAGGCTTAAATAAAAAAAATGTATCCTTGTCCAAGAAAATGGATGGGGAAGTTGACAATCACAAAGTCGCGCAATCCTAAAATTTGAGTAGGCTCGGCTGCGAATTGCGATTAAAAATATGAAAATATGCTCACAAGAACTTACGTATCTTGAGGCCAAAAAGGCTTGAATAACAAAAAATGGATTCGTTTTTAAGAAAATGGATGCGGAAGTTGACAATCACAAAGTCGTACAATCCTGAAATTCGAGTAAGCTCGGCTGCGCATTGCGATAAAAAATTCGATTCTTAGTTAAAGTAAAAAATAAAAAAGGGCTCCCAAGATATTGAGTATCTTGAGGCCAAAAGAGCTTAAATAAAGAAATTTATCGGTGTTCAAGAAAATGGATGTGGAAGTTAAAAATCACGAAGTCGCACAATACTAAAATTCTAGTAAGCTCGGCTGCGCATTGCGATAAGAAATTCAATTCTTGGTTAAAGTAAACTATAAAAATGGGCTCCCAAGATATTGAATATCTTGAGACCAAAAGGGCTTAAATAAAGAAATTGATCCGTGTTCAAGAAAATGGATGTGGAAGTTGACAATCACAAAGTCGCAAAATCTTAAAATTCGAGTAAGCTCGGCTGCGCATTGCGATAAAAAATTCAATTCTTAGTTAAAGTAAACAATAAAGATGGGCTCCCAAGATATTACGTATCTTGAGGCCAAAAGGGCTTAAATACAGAAATTCATCCGTGTCTAAGAAAATGGATTGGGAAGTTGACAATCACAAAGACGCACAATCCTAAAATTTGATCAGGCTCGGCTGCGAATTGCAATTAAAAATTCAATTTTTAGTTAAAGAAAAATTGAAAATATGCTCGCGAGAAATTATGTATCTTGAGGTCAAAAAGGCTGGAATAAAAAAAATGTATTCGTGTTCAAGAAAATGGATGGGGAAGTTGACAATCACAAATTCGCACAATCCTAAAATTCGAGTGAGCTCGGCTGCGCATTGCGATAAAAAATTTAATTTTCAGTTAAAGTAAAAAATAAAACTGGGCTCCCAAGATATTAAGTATCTGGAGGCCAAAAAGGCCCAAATAAAGAAATTTATCCGTGTTCAAGAAAATGGATGTGGAAGTTCAAAATCACAAAGTCGCACAATACTAAAATTCTAGTAGGCTAGGCTGCGGATTGCGACAGAAAATTAAATTTTTAGTTGATGTAAAAAATAAAAATATGCTTCCGAGATATCAAGTATCTTGAGGCAAAAAAATCTTTTTAAAAAATGTATCCGTGTCCAAGAAAATGGATTGGGAAGTTGACAATCACAACGTCGCAGAATCCTAAAATTCGAGTAGGTTCGGCTGCAAATTGCGGTTAAAAATACAATTTTTAGTTGAAGTAAAAAATGAAAATATGTTCGCGAGAAATTAAGTACCTTGAAGCCAAAAAGTCTTGAATAAAAAAAATGTATTCGTGTTCAAGAAAATTGATGGGGAAATTGACAATCACAAAGTCGAAAAATCCTAAAATTCGAGTAGGCTCGGCTGCGGATTGCGATAAGAAATTCAATTTTCAGTTGGAGTGAAAAATAAAAATATGCTGCGAGAAAATCGAGTGAGAATTTAAAGATTCAAGTTTCATAAGCTTTCAAAATTGGCCTTGGATAGCGATTTATACTCGGTTTTTTAATTTTTCGCATAAATAAACAGTTTCTTTAGAGAAAAGGGGATGCTGAATGACAGTAAACAAGGTTTAACCAAAAAAAAGTTATCATATTCCGAGATAATCAAAATTGAAGATCGCGAAATCACAATATGACAGACATTTTTTGCTAAAAATCCGAAAAAAATACATTTTTTTGATTGACTGCTAATAAATTTAAGAAATATCAAAAATTATTAAAAATTTGTTTTGTATCAAAAATGAGATTTTGACAAAATTCTTTGTGTATTTGATTCTTTGCGAATTTTTCATCCAATGAACCCACTTTCGAACAAAATGTTGGTTAACTAGTTCTGTACTGCCACCCTTAAATTATCAAACTAAAATGTATGCTTCAATTTAAAGTACTATAAAATAATTAATATTCAAAAATTAAAATAAATATTAAAATAGCTGCATCGTTTTTCATGCAATTTTAATTATATTTTTATACTCGTCTTAATCGGCTTTCAGTCATCTGTAATCAGTCATTTTATATCGTTATAAAAACAAAAACCTTTAAGCAAATTCTGGAATTCTGAGTCTTACTGACTTGTTTCATTTTTGACACTGATCCATTTTAAAGATGTTTACAATTGAAAATTGTCCTACTTATTTATTTTTGAATGATATAGTTTAAAATCATAAAATTTTGGACATCTTTTTGAAGAAAGGTCTATCTTGAATAATATGCAATTGAAAATCCTTCAATTTTTAATGTGTATAATTTTAAATTATGTAGTTCTTAATTTTTTTAATAGCTCAATTTTAAAGGTTTGCAATTAAAAACTCTTCAATTTTAAGAATGTATAAAAAATAAATTCTGATGATTTTTTAAATCAAAAATCAAGTATTAAATTCTGAATCTTCCAAATTGAAGCTAATATAATTCATCAAAATCAGAGAATTTTTAATTGTAAAACTTAAAAGTTGCAGAATTTTGAATTGAAAATTGTCAAAATAAAAACTCATCAATTTTAAAGATTCACGATTCATAGTTCTAGAATTTGAAAGAATTACAATTGACAACTCTTCAATTTATAAGAGATGTATAAATACAAATGTTTCAATTTGGATGATTTTGGGAATCAAAAGTCATCTTTTCAATTCTAAATTTTTCAAATTGATGAAATTTGGTATGTAAGTCATCAAAATTACAGAATATTTTATTGCAAAACTTAAAATTTAAATAATTTGTGAAATTAGAAACTCCTTAATTTTAAATATTCATTATGTAAGTTTCACAATTCTGAAGAGCTGCAATGGAAAATTCTTGAATTTTGAAAATAAAGGATTTCAAATTACTCAATTTTTTAAATTTATATTTTAAGGGTATGTAATTTTTAACGTTTCTTTTTTTAATTCTTTGATTTTAAATATCAGCAATTGAAGATTCTCTAATATTTAATGTAAATACTAAAAAATGTTGCAATTGTGAATGCTTTTTTAAATAGTTCAATTTAAAAGATGTGAAATTGAAATTGATACAATTGAAAATCTGAAGTCGAAGTTCCAAAACTTTAAATGGTGGATCCAATATGGCGGACGAAAAATTTAAAAATAGATATTGTGGCCATCATAAAGTTGGACTTGAGATTCGTAAATAATACGTAGCCGAAAAAAACCCTGAGGACCCATAGGACCAATTTTTTAATTTTCTGGCCGCCATATTGGCCCAAAAGGGTTCCTTTGGAGAAACTTGAATAGGAAACCATGGAAGAGCATTAATAAACCAACCGCTTGCAAAGTAGGATTGGTAAGTTAGTGATTCATAGAATTTCTTGACCGATTCTTGCATATGAATGCGCCTTTATGTTTATAAGTTTGCTACATAACCTGCAAATTATATTTATCAAGTCTTGCATATATTCTAATTGCGATAATATTTTGTACTTTAATTCTCTTCATGAAATGAATTCCGTCAGAGTTTTATTGAATGTGCTTAACCAGATAAAATGTCGAAGTGAGCAAAGTGAGAAATAGCTTTTTTAAAAAAAGTCTGTATCAAAATTGGGTTTCTTTGGAGGTCCAACTGGAGTCTCCTTTGGAACAAATTCGCCGTTTTGGGTTTCTTTCCAGCAAGAGGGGTTCCTTTTTGTTGCAACTCCTTAGGAAACAAGAATTGGTTCTAATAGAAACCTCAAATTCTTCTGTGAATATGAATTGTTAAATAGATTACAATTCGGAATGAAAGTATATAATAAAATCCAAACTTCAACAAATAAATTCATACACTAAAACAGAAAAAAAAACTGGGGGTACGAAGCGTTGCAAGTAATCGTCCAAGCAGGGTAATAGTCAGGTGTTTACTCCCAACTGGTGTCAACTTTCCCTGGTTACCGGCCTGTAACGTGCTGCCTCTAGCGGAGTCCGCCGGAGATATCTGCGATTCACCACGGAAAGTTTACCTCCGTTTGGAGTACCCACCCCGCGGTTACCCTGCTTCACCGATTACCTACAACGTTTCATACCTTAAGTTTTTTCTGTGGTGTTCTCTTGACCTATCCCCTACAATCAATTAATTTTCATTCTGGCTTCGAGTCTGATATTTACAAAATATTTATTTTTCTCATTAACCAATAATTTACTATTTCTTTCTATTAATCCTTCACTTCATAAATACCACAAAAGTTAGATTCAAATCTCAATGAACTAAGATCTAGTATACAATAAAATCTGAGAAACCTCAATCTGAGGAACATAAGGCATAACATTATATAATGCCGATTTAACTTATACCTAATTAAACAATCGATAATGTGCGTGCGTGATTGGATCTGTATTTCCATCTGTCGGTGAAGTAATTGAAACACAGGTGGTTCAAGTATAGATATGGTTATGGATATGGATATGGATATAGATATGGATATGGAATATGGGAAAGAGAAACGATGAATACGAGCGGTATATCCAGCGGCGATCATCTCGCCATTGGTCTTTAATTTCACGGTGGTGGATACAGACACGAGGTGGATTTATGGTGTTTTTTTCCTCGAACTTCGCCTCCTTTCCTTTCCCCCTTTCCGCTCTTTCTCGCTCTTTTAACCCTATAACGCCACTGCGTACAGGAGGTGCGTGTGCAGTTCCAATTTATGATGATCGTCAAGAGGTGAGTTCATCTCGCGCATAGGTGCACAATGCACATATTATACGTGCGCCATACATATGCAGGGTCATACTCGATGATTATGGCGACGAATAAGCTGTTATTCCACTTCCCGTTTCTCCATTCTTTTAGTATTTTGCTGTTTAATGCTAGAGTGAACACTAAGATTGAAAACTTAATTTACTTCCAAATATCAAGATTTGCAGAGCGAGGCTCAAGAAATAAAAAAAAAAGTTGGGTGCTAATGGGCTTAATTTGAAATTAATTAATTAATGGGATTAGCGGGAATTCTTTTGATTGTTTTAGCCTGAGGTCCCACGAGCATTTTAAGACGAAAATTAAAATAAGCAGTGAAGCTGATTCGATCCGTCAAATACGGAGATCAGTTTTATGGATGTTGAAACGAAAATGAGACGCAATCGAGGGGTTAACCATTGATGAACACAAGTGTACACCTGTTTCTGAGTTATTTTCAATTCTTTGAATTCTTTTGATTTAAAAATTTTGGTTTGAATTCTTTGAGCGGTATTAAATTCTTTTGAACTCTTTGAACTCTTTGAAATGCTTCGAATTCTTTTGAATTTTTGTAATTTTTCTGAATTCTCTGAACTGTCGTGAATTCTTCCAAGTCTTTTGAACTATTTGAATTTTTTTTAATTCTCTACATTCTTTTGAATCCCTTGAATTCTTTTGCATTCTTTAATTTAAAAAAATTTTTTTTTTGCATTCTTTTGATTCTTCTAAATTTATAAGGACTCTTTTAAATTCTTTTGAATTCCTCAGATTCTTTTGAAATCTTTTAAGTATTATGAATATTATAACTTCTTCAGAATTTCTTCAGTTTTTTTGCATTTTTTAAATTCTTTTGAATTTTTTGAATTATTCAAATTGTGTTAAATTCTTCGAATTCTTTTGAATTCTTTAAAATTCTTTGGATTCTTTGAATTCCTTTGAATTCTTTTAATTCCTTTGAATTCTTTGAATTACTTTGGCACATCGTGCGTGTGGTGAGCCCACACTTGTAGTTATTTATAACTACAAGAAAACTATCCATCTAGAAACACTACCCGAATCGGTTAGTGTCACGCCTACCCTGAAAGGGAAATGGCTTAATGGTATACTACTACTACTACTACTTTGAATTTCTGAATTCTTTGAAATTCCGTAAATTCTTGCGAATTCTTGTGAATTCTCGTGAATTTTTTTTTAATCTCGTGAATTATTTGGATTTCTGTGACTTCTATGAATTCTTATGGATTAATTGTATTCTTTAAATTCTACTGAATACTCGGAATTATTTGAATTCTTTAAATCCTAATGGATTGTCTGATTTTTTCAAATTCTTCAAGTTTTAGTGAATTCTCTGAATTGTTCAAATACTTGTGAATTTTATAAATTCTTGTGAATTCTATGAATTATTGTGAATTCCATCAATTCTCGTGAATTCTATCAATTCTCGTGAATTCTGTCAATTCTCGTGAATTCTATACATTCTTGTAAATGCTATAAATTCCCGCAAATTCCGTGAATTCTATGAATTATTGTGAATTCTGTGAAGTGTTGTGAATTCTGGTGAATTCTATGAATTCTTGTGACTTCTATGAATTCTTGTGAATTCTTTGAATTCTTGTGAATTCTTGTGAATTCTATGAATTCTTGTGAATTCT
>CAKNYM010048471.1:53846-102438 GCA_932195095.1 Andricus curvator
TTGTGAATTCTATGAATTCTTGAGAATTGTATGAATTCTTGTGAATTATATGAATTCTTGTGAATTCTATGAATTCTTGTGAATTGTATGAATTCTTGTGAATTCAATGAATTCTTGTGAATTCTATGAATTTTTGTGAATCCTATAAATTCTTGTGAATTTTATCAATTCTTGTGAATTCTTGGAATTCTATGAATTCTTGTGAATTCTTGGAATTCTATGAATTCTTGTGAATTCTTGGAATTATTTATAAATTTTTGAATGCTTTGCATTATTTGAATCCTGCGAATTCTTTGAATTCTTGTGAATTCTTTGAATTCTTGTGAATTCTATTAATTGTTGTGAATTCTATAAATTCTTTTGAATTCTATGAATTCATGTGAATTCTATGAATGTTTGTGAATTCTATGAATTCTGGTGAATTCTAAGAATTCTTGTGAATTCTATGATTCTTGTGAATCCTATAAATTGTTGTGAATTCTAGCAATTCTTGCGAATTCTTGGAATTCTATGAATTCTTTGAATTCTTGTGAATTCTTGGAATTATTTAAAAAAATTTGAATGCTTTGCATTATTTGAATTCTGAGCATTCTCTTAAATTCTTATGAATGCTATTAATTCTTGTCAATTCTATCAATTCTTTTGAATTCTATAAATCCTTTTGAATTCCATGAATTCATGTAAATTCTATGAATTCATGTGAATTCTATGAATTCATGTGAATTCTGTGAATTTATGTGAATTCTATGAATTTATGTGAATTCTATGAATTTTTGTGAATTCTATAAATTCTTGTGCATTATATGAATTCTTGTGAATGCTATGAATTCTTGTGAATTCTATGAATTTTTGTGAATTCTATGCATTCTGGTGAATTCTATGAATTCTTGTGAATTCTTGTGAATTCTATGAATTTTGTCAATTCTATGAATTTTGTAAATTTCATGAATTTTGTAAATTCCATGAATTCTATGAATTCTTGTGAGTTCTTTGAATCCTTCTGAAATCCATAAATTATTTTGAATTCTTGTGAATGCTATGAATTCTTGTGAATTCTATACATTCATTTGAATTCTATAAATTCTTTTGAATTCTGTGAATCTTTATGATTTCTCTGAATTTTAGTGAATTCTATGGATTTTTGTGAATTCTATGAATTCTTGTGAATTCTATGAATTTTGTAAATTTCGTGAATTCTTGTGAATTCTATGAATTCTTGTGAGTTCTTTGAATCCTTGTGAAATCTATAAATTATTTTGAATTCTTGTGAATGCTATGAATTCTTGTGAATTCTATACATTCATTTGAATTCTATAAATTCTTTTGAATTCTATGAGTATTTATGAATTCTTGTGGATTCTATGAATTTTAGTGAATTCAATGTTTTTTTGTAAATTCTATGAATTTCGTAAATTCAATGAATTTCGTAAATTCAATGAATTTCGTAAATTCAATGAATTTCGTAAATTCAATGAATTTCGTAAATTCAATGAATTTCGTAAATTCAATGAATTCTTGTGAATTTTTATGAATTCTTGTGAATTGTATGGATTCTTAGGAATCCTATGAATTTGTGTGAGTTCTATGAATTCTTGTGAATTCTATGAATTATTTTGAATTCTATGAATTCATGTGGATTCTATGAATTTTTGTGAATCCTATAAGTTTTTG
The DNA here is from genome assembly GCA_932195095.1 of Andricus curvator. Taxonomy (NCBI): domain Eukaryota; kingdom Metazoa; phylum Arthropoda; class Insecta; order Hymenoptera; family Cynipidae; genus Andricus; species Andricus curvator. The sequence goes on from CAKNYM010048471.1 coordinate 55,518, forward strand.
TGAATTCTCGAAATTACCTAAATTCTTTAAAATTTTTTAATTATTTTGAATGCTTCGCATAATTTGAATCCTGTGAATTCTTTGAGTTCTATAAGTTTTATGAGTTCTTTTGAATTCTTCAAGTTCTTTGAGTTCTTTTTAATTCTTGAAATTCTTTGAATTATTTACAATTCTGTTGAAGTCTCTTGATATTAGATCAATTTACCTCTTCTCTAGTTTTGGATGAATTATTATTTGAACTTATTTGAATTTAGGAGACATGGTCTTTAAAAGCGATTTTTGAATTTATATTTTCTGTGAAATTTCATAGTTTAGTTAATATCTTATTTGTAGTGTATCCCACATTAAATTTTTGTTCTGAGAAGAACAAGTAAAGTTATTTACCTGCAAAGCTAACAAAAATAATGTTCTAACTAGAATAGATTAAAATTAATTGCTTCGTAGAATGTGTAGATTAATTTTCTTTTAGAATTTTGTTTCACCTGATATTCATCATGCCTGTTGATTTCAATATGATTAAGAACTGCCTTGCAGGTATAGGCATTAGCTACTTTATTGTATCCTAATCATTCAAATTCTTCTTAAGTATTTAAAATTCTTGAATCCTGGTTTACATGATAATTTCTAGAGGGTACCCCCTTGGGGGTAATTCATTTCGCATCGCAAGGCAGTTTCTCTTTATTTTTTTCTAAGTCTATAAAAAATATTTATAGGTCACTTTCAGGTTTATGTGAAAAATACGACAGTCATTTTTCTATTATTAAATTGAGAGACTTAAAAATGTTACTAAGCGTGTTACTTTTAACCACCCTGTGTTACAAAAAAAAATGTCTTCTATCAAGTAACTTCTTTTATGACCCGAAAATACGAATACACATTCTGTGGAATCCAGTAACGCTTCCTGGTGCCTGGCGACTTCCGGCGGAACTTCAGTTTTGCTTCAGAGGATTCTGATGTCTCGCGGCCCCGGTCCATTTCGTATTTTCTCTCTTGGGGGTGCACGACCACCACCACCCTCGACGTTAACATTTGTATTGGTGTGAAAAATATATCAGGCAGTTATTGCGGATGGTACGAAGACTCATAATTTCCCAAGCTTGGTTTGTTTCTCGGTCCAAGTTTACTGATGGGGATAGGAATATGGGTATGGGTAGAAATAGGGGTGTGGGTAAGTTTAGGGGGGTGAGTAAGTTTACGGGTGTGGGTAAGTTTAGGGGTGGGAAAGGATGAAATGGGGGGTGAACGGGTTGAACGGATGATGTTCAACTCGGAGTTGTTTGGCGTCGGAAACGGGGCATGATACCATTTAACCCCGCAAATGTATTTTGCTCCAGTGATGGCGCTAGTTGTGCTTTTCACCCTCTCGACTGACGTTGTTCCTGAAAGTGGAAATTGTATACTTTGGCCTTCTTCTTGAGCACGTTACGGATGAGATTGGCGGAATTTACTCCCGTCGCTCTAAGATACGACGTGTTTATCAGCCATCGAATGGTGCTATTAACCCGTCCGATCGGTCTTGAGTTGGTGAAAGTTTTAGGGTTAGATCGATTTATCTCAGTGGATAAAATTCCGAGAAGCTCTTATAGACTTGTGCATTATTTATGTTCTTATGAAGTAGGTTTTCGAACTTATCATTTTTTAATTTTTGCGTTATTTATTAATTAAAAGTGCTTAAAATTAGTACACTTAACTCCCGATAAAAGAACCCCCGGTTTAAGATGTTCCTAGAACTGTTGGCTTCCGCAGTTTCGTGGTGAGGGGAGCCGAAAGACCGAAAGAGAAGCGGCTCTGTCAAGCGTGACTAACAGATCAAGGACCGCACTCGCAGCGCGGTAGTTGCATCAGGTTGCGCCATGCGTCCAAATCCAACAGAAATGATTTATGCGGCCATGCAGAATCAAGGCCAATGCAAGCCATGCCCGAAACCGTTCTTATATCAAGAGTTGAGTGTATCGACCCCTGTTGAAATAAATTACGTGAAGTCTTTTGGGTGGGAGACAAAATATTTTTCTATGCTATCTTACATGGGGGGGGGGGGTACGTGACAAAAATAATGTCTTATTTAAGGTATTTTCACTGTGAATCACTAAAAAACAAAAGTTTAACGATTTGGTAGAAAATTAAAATCTTTAGTTGAAAGATAAACTACTTTGTTAAAAAATAATTTTTTTATTTGAAAATTCATCATTTCAGCTTAAAATTCATTTTTTGTTGTTGAATTTTTAAGCATTTTGTTGAAAACTTGTAATTGAAAATTTAACTATATCATTTTTTAAAGAAAATTGATCTTTTTTAGTTGAAAAATTATTTTTTTTTGTAGGAAGTTAATCCTCGTGATTAAAAATGCAGCTATTCGATTGAAAATGTGTGTGCTTTGTTGAAAATTCAATTTTTTGTTGTAAAAATTTAAAATTTTTGGTTAGAAATGTAACGGTTTGGTTTAAAACCAATCTGTTTTAGTTGTGGATTAAACTGGTTTGTTAAAAAATGCGTCTTTTTTATAGAAATCAACTTTTTAAAATTTTAAACCTCAATCTCTTTTGGCTGAAATACTATGAAATTTTCTGTTGAAAGTTGATCTTTTTGTTTAAAATTAATTTCTTCAACTGGAAATTTAACTATAGCATTTTTGCTGGAAATGTAATTTTTTTGCTCAAAAATGTAGCTGTTTGGTTGAAAACCAATCTGTTTTAGTTAAGGATTGAACTGGTTTGTTAAAAATGTGTCTTTTTCAATGAAATCAAGTGTTTTAAATTAAAAACTTCAATCTTTTTTGGTTGAAATTCTATTACATTTTTCGTCAAAATTGATCTTTTTAGTTGAAAATTAATTTCTTCATCTGGAAATTTAACTATTCAATTTTTTATAGAAAATTCATCTTTTTCAGTTTTTGGTAGAAAATTAATCTTTGAGGTTGGAAATTTAACTGTTTGGTTGATAATTTATGTAATTTGTTCACAATTCTTTTTTCTGTTGTTGTGGAAAATCAATTTTTTTGGTTAAAAATGCAAATGTTTAGTTGAAAATTAATCTGTTTAACTTGTGGATTCAAATTTGTATGTTGAAAATTGGTATTTTTTGGTTAAATTCAACTGTTTTCGATTTTAAATGAAAATATTTTTCAGTTAAAATGTTAACGATCACATTTTTCTTTGAAAATTAATCTTTTTAGGTTGAAAATTGAACTACTTTGACAAAAATTCTTTTTTGTTCGTCAAAAATTAATTTTTTGATTGAAAATTTAAGAATTTGATCGAAAATTTATATTTTTGGGTTGAAATTCAACTCTTTTGTAGAAAACTCGTCTTTTTGGCTGAAAAAATCAACAATTCAGTAGAAAATTCAACTGTTTTGTAGAAATTTATTTGTTTGTTTTAAAATAAATTTTTTGTAATAAAAAAATTGAATAATCTCCTTGAATGAAAATTCAATCATTTGGTTACAAAATTATGCATTTTGTTGAAGATTCATTTTTTTTAGTAGAAAATAAAACTTCTTGGATAAAAATTCAATTGTTTGGTTCAAATTTGATGTATTTTGTTGAGAATTGGTCATTTTGGTAGAAAATATTTCTTCTTGGCAGAAAATCCATCTTTTTGGTTGAAAATTCAACGATTTAGTTGAAACTTTAACTTTTTTACAGAAAGCTCGTCATTTTAGCTTGAAAACTCAACATTTTGGATGAAAGTTTTTTTCTAAACTATTTTGTTGAAAAATCTTCTGTTTTGGTTTAGTTTAATTGTTTTTTATCCAAAATGGATTTTTTAAAGTTAAAATATCAACTATTACATTGTTTGTTAAAAATTAATTTTTGTTTGGGTTGAAAGTTCAACTACTTTGATGAAAATTCTTTTTAGTTCGTTAAAAATTAATTTTCTCAACTAAAAATTTAACAATTTGGTTTGAAATTCAACTGTTTTCTAGAAAACTGGCTGGACAATTTAACAATTAGTAGAGCATTTAACTGTTTTATAGGAAAAAAAAATTTTTTTCGTTGAAAATTAATTTTTCCATAATAAAAAACTTAAATTAATCTTCTTGGTTGAAAATTCAACTATTTGGTTGAAAATTGATGTTTTTTGTTACAAATTAATCTTTTTCAGTAAAAAATCAACCTTTTTGGTTGAAAATCCTACTATTTAGTTGAAACTTTAACTGTTTTGTAGAAACCTCGCCTTTTTGGCTTCTGTTTTGGTTCCGTTCAGTTGTTTTTTATTTAAAATGAAAATTTTTCCGTGGTTAAAATATCAACTATTAACTTAAGAAAGACATAAATTTAAAAAATCATATTAATGTATATTTTATAGAATCGTCATAGAAGCTTCAGCATCACTTATGTCATGTATTTCACAAAAATGTTATTCTCAGCAGAAATAATATTTAAATTTTCTCACCTTTTTGTTTCAACATTAACTTATGGCACCATAATGAGAAAAATGGTAAGATTCTGCTGATAAGTTACTGCGATTTTATGGAAATTTATCTTCAAAATGAGGCGAAGAAAATTAAGAAATCTTTATTATTTCGATGATATGGAAAATTTGAAAAAAAATTATAACTTTCACTCTTTTAGCAACAGCTTATTAAAAAATTGAAAGAAAATACTTCACCCTAGGCTCTTTTTATGAAAAAATTAAATATTTCAACCTGTTTAAGAGAAAAAATATTAACTCCGAATTAATAAAATTACAACATATAAATGTTTAAAAAATATGGCATCTATATGTTAACCGTAGATATTATATATCATCCTAATTTTAATTAACAAATAGGATATTTTATTATCTGGGTTGAATGCTTACTCCTTTTCTAATAATCAGTTTGCCTCTCACGATTTGTCATAACTCACAGAAAAAAAATTGTATGCGTTATATAGGAGAAATAATACTAGAATTTTCGATCATTTGTAGGCGCGAGTGTTATTCAATTAAATTTTATACGTCGCACGTTATGAATTACTAAGAAATATTTTATGTGTAGTTGACTAGTTGTAATTCTCGACCTAAATAAATAAGATTTCTCCTGAAAAACTGGAACGTAAGTCTTAAAGAATGCTAAATTAAAATATCAAACGGAATGATTTAATTTTTTAATTTTTAAATAGTACTGTATAAAAAGTGGTCACTGGAAAAATTAAGTTTCTTGATAGATTGAACGTATTTTTAAAAATTAAACTTCATACTATACACGACAAATAATCTTAAGTTAAACAGCATTTTAAGTCACATTTGTTAGTCTATGAAATAAGATTTGTTGAGTATTTCATTTTTTTTAAAGTAAAAATATCCGAATGGCTCTGAAATTTTTGAACGTATGAAAGTAGGATTAAAAAAAATTATTATTTTTCAATTTTTTTTCAAAGATGGACCTGCAATGCTACAGTTCAAAAATAACTTAAGTTTTAAAATCAATTTCATAAATCAGACTTCAGGCGCTTTCCTTATTCTCCTCTTTTACCCTTTTTGAAAAATTCTTCTTTTTCCCCTGTTTTTAAAAAACTTCCCCTTTTTCCCTTCTTTTCATTTTTTCGCTTTAATGCGAACTGAATTAATAGAACCCAATAAGAAAATCCAACTATTCGTTGTTAAAAGTGAGGGTTTTGTTGTTGAAATGTCTACTATTATATTTTTGGTTTAGATTCATCTCTTTGGTAGGAATTTTAACTATTCTCTTGAAAATTAATGTTTGAAACTGCAAATTTGAATATTTAATTTTTGGTTGTTATTATCTCTTTGGTTAAAAATTCAACTATTTGGTTGAATGTTGAACTCGTTTGTTGAAAATAAGTCTTTTTGCTGCAGATTCGTCACTCTCGTTGAAAATTCATCTCGTTGGTTGAAAATTGAACTATTTCGTTAAAAAAAATTTTTTGGGGTTGAAAATTACTTTCTTCAAATGAAAATTTAATTTTTCCATTTTGGGTTAAAAAATGATCTTTTCTAGTTGAAAATTCAATTATTTCGTTGAGAAGTCATGTATTTTGTTGAAAATGAAATTTTTTTTTCGTTTGATAATTCAACAATTTGCTAGAAAATTAAACTAATTGGTTGAAAAATAACTTTATTGTTGAAAATTAAAATTTTTAGTTGAAAATTCTACTATTTTAAGAGAAAATGCAATTGTTTCATTGAAAATTAAACTACTCGAATTTTTTAGAAAATTTAACTTTATCATAAAGAAATTAAATTTTTTGTTGAAAAATAATACTTTTGAGTTGAAAATTTAACTATTTTGTAGATAATTTGTCTTTCTGGTTTCAAAATTTAACAATTTTGTTTAAAATTAACGTCTTTTTAGCTTGAAAATTCAACAAATTCATAGAAAATCAAACTATTTGGTCACAATTATCTTTATTGTTGAAAATTTATATTTTGGGTTAAAAATTCAATTATTTTGATAGAAAATTCGAATGCGTCGTTCAAAATTAAACTTTTAATTGGAAAATTTAATTCTTTCGTAAAAAATTAACTTTGTGGTTGAGAAATAATATTTTTAACTTTTTCGTGAAAAATTTAATTTTTTGTAGCAAAATAATATTTTTGGGTTGAAAATTCAACTATTTTGTAGATAATTTGTCTTTCCGGCTTCAAAATTCAACAATTTCGTTCAAAATTAACGTCTTTTTGGCTTGAAAATTGAACAAATTCATGGAAAATCAAACTATTTGGTTGAAAATTATTTTTATTGTTGAAAATTCATATTTTGGATTAAAAATTCCATTATTTTAATAGAAAATTCGAATGCTTCGTTCAAAATTAAACTTTCAATTTGAAAATTTAATTCGTTCGTAAAAAATTAAATTTTTGGTTGAAAAATAATATTTTTGGGTTTAAAATGTTGTTTTGTAGATAATTCACCTTTCTGGCTTTAAGATTCAACAATTTTCTTGAATATTTATATATTTTATTGAAAATTAGTCTTTTTTGGCAGAACGTTAATCTTTTTGGTGGAAAATTCATCGTTTTGGTTGCGAATTCGATTTAACAATTTAATTCAACAATTCCATATTTGGATGACATTTTTTTATATAAAATTAATCTTCTTGGCTGAAAAATGATCTTTTTGGTTGATAATTCAACTAGTTGAGTGAATGTTAAACTCACTGATTGAAAATTCATATTTTTTGCTGCAGATTCATAATTTTAGTTGAAAATTCATCTTTTGAGTAGAAAATTCAACTATTCGATTGAAAATTGGTTTTTATTTTGGCTCGAGAATGCAGCAATTTGGTGGAAAATTAAATTATTTGGTTGTGAGTTAAATTTTATGTTGAAAATTGAAATATTTCAAAAGAAAATCAAACTGCTTGGTTGAAAATTAAACTACTTATTTAAAAATTCAACTCTCTCGTAGGAGATTGAATTTTTGGTTGAAAACTAATATTTTTGGGTTAAAAATTTAAATGCTTTTTAGGTAATTCTTCTTTCTGGCTTCAAAATTAACTAAATTTTATTCAAAAGTCATGTATTTGATTGAAAATTCGTCTTTTTGGGTACAAAAGAAATCTTCTTCCTTGAAAATTTATTCATTTGGTTGAGGATTCAACTATTTTGTTAAAAATTAACCTTTTTTCGTTTAAATTAACTTGTTGCAAATTCCTTCTTATTTATGTTGAAAAGTAATTTTTCAAACAGAAAATTAACTTTTTTGAATTCTATAGAAACGCTAAACAACACGGAATAATCCTGAAATCCGTGATCAGGCAACGGCTACGTTACTTTTGGTATTTTCACCGTAAAACTGTTATTTTGCAATATGTAATGTTTCTTTAAAGAAAGCATACATTACCTATTCTAAAAAGTGCTTGATACTTTATTTTCCTTTTAAATATAAAATACTTCGAAATCAGAAGGAAAAAGAATTCTTTTAAGAAAAGTTGAGTACAAAATCCAACCATCTAATTTGAAAAATTAAAAAAAAAATTTATTGGACGTTAAAGTAAAATTTAATTTTTGACTTAATTTTTCCTAATTAAAAATATTTTAGAGTAAAGGATTTCAAAAATCACTTCAATGTCTGTCCCGATTCGAAAATTAGTTTTTACAATTGAACAATATTTAAAATTAGAAATGCTCGAGCTCTAAAATTTTAGATCAAATCAGATGCACAATGGAAAAAATTCGCAACGTACGCGGTGCTACGGAAAACCTTTTCTAACTTATTTTTCACCAATCATATAAAAATTTGTTCATCATCAAATAAAATCTGACAGACTTTTTAATATAATTTAATAACTATTTGCTTGAACCCCTTTTCTGAAAAATTATTAGACTCACATAAACTCTAGAGAAAATTTTATTATTTACCAGAAAGGATCGCTTGGTTTTTGAAATACTTTTTCATGCAAAGTAGTAGAATTTTTCCAGTGACTCTTCTCTCTATCCAGGAGTCACAAAATACTCACTTTATATTTAAGCGATCATTTTTTTCCGCCTACTCATAGAAAACTGATTAATTTAGAGCAAGAAAATTTTATAATATACAATAACTAGAGAAATTATTTACGCTAAAATCTTTTTCCTGATCTACCCTACACGAAAAAAATGTATCCGTAAAAAAGTCACGAACTAGTAGCTAGGTCTCGGATATGAGAAAAATTCGTGGATATTGATGTATTTTCGTAAATATTCTGCAAACTTTGAGAAAGAATTGACGAACTCGATGTGAAAATTCTAAAACTGTTCATCACTTTTTTTACGTAAATAATTACAAAAATATTACAAGTGATTAGGAAAAGATTCTCAGAGCGCTCACGAGCTTGCCCGACAAATCTGAGAACTGGAAAGTAGGTTCGCCTGTACGTGGCCCGCACACACGCTCGCCCAAACGCGCGGTGCGTGTGTGCGCTCGCATGTGTGCTTCGAGCTCGTCGGATGAGTGGCTAGAAGTTTTATCATACCCATCTTGTTTGGCCTCGATGGATGCGCGTGTTTACGCTCTCCGGGTTTATGTTTAGAAACTGGTGAGTCAGCAGTCTTTGAGGGTTCGAATCTTCTGAGATGCGAAGTTATAAATTGATGTATGTAAATTAAATTGCACGAATAAAATTTTTCCTCGTCATATTTCAGTCTGAAATTTTCAGGAACTGTTCGTAGGAAATTCGAACTGTTCGTAAACACTTTGAAATTTATGCATACATTTCTCATAGAAGTAAGGACGTAATGTTTCATTTTTTCATCTGGCATCCGAGACCTAGCTACAAGTTCGTGACTTTCTCACGAATACTTTTTTTCCGTGTATACGATTTTTTTCCAAGTGGGAAGTGGCTCTTTAAAAATGTATTTTTCTCTCCCTCTCTTCATCACGAATCTTCGAGGAAACAACACGACGACGACTTATGCGCATTCGGAAAGAAGTATTTCCTGGACAATCAATCAATATTCAACTTGCATGTTAATGGTCGATTAATTCGCTTCGCCAGTGTAAAATCTGGCCGCGCGCGCGTTTCTATGGCGCGCGATCCCTGCATCCTTGCATACGTCGCATGCCACGGAGGTCGCTTTTTCAAAAGGTTTTGTAATCGTCCTCCTCATTCGTATGCAGTGTACGTATCGAGAAGGAGCTTATAAGTAACACAGTAATGACATACCCTGTCATGGCAGAACAGTTTTCTCGGCTCATTGTCGTTAGCCAAGCATTGATTTATTGACGCCAGCAGGGAAATTCCGACAATACTTTTCCTCCACATATGGTCGATCGAGAAACCTCAAAATTCTCTAGTTCATATTCTTTTCTTCGATATCCAATAAGAATTTATCAGATAAATTTGATTTATTTTATCGCACTCCCTTGACATCAAAGACACGTATCACATCTACTTTCAATGATTTATTTAGAGTATAACATTTCATTGAGATAAAAATTAATTTAAAATTAATTTATCAGGAAGATTTCTTAACGATTGTATCAACAAGAATTATATGAAAGTATATTGAAGTATTTTTTGTTAGTGGAAGAATAATAATTTTTTCCTGGTGGAAATGCATTATATTCCATATTCCAATATATTTTTATTTAAAGATACTGGAAAAAAACGATTAAAAAAATACGATTATTTTTTTAGTCTCACGCAATTTTAAAATTAGTCGAAGTAGGAGCCGTGCGTTGATTAAGTCGTTTCAATCACCCCCTCCATACTTTCCCTCCCCTAATCACCCCACTTTTGCCTACCCCCACCTCTCATAATTCCCCTTCTATCACTTCCTATCCCTTCCCCTACTCCCCCACTCCTAGTTTCCCACTCTTCACTTCCTCCCTACTTACCCCCACCATTGATCCCCTCGCTTCCCCTCCCATTTATTCACATACTTCCTCCCCAGTCCTTATTCCTACTTCCTTTCCTCTTACTCACCTAGCTTCCCTTTGCTTCCCCTCGAATCACTTCTCACTTTCCATATACTCATCCACCCCACGCCCACAATGCTTTCCCTCACTTCCCCTACTTTCCCTTCTCTCACCCCCTCCCATACTGCCCCTCCCCTCACCACTTGTTTCACTCCCCCTTCCCTACTTCTCTCTTCCCACTCTTACTTATTATCACTTACCTACTCCTCCTCTTGCTTCCATTCTTCCATTCTTTCCCTCGCCGGACTTCCACACACTTATATTACTACCCTCCCCCCCCCCTTCCCTCTTCCCCTATAACCTCTTCATCTACTACCCTTCCCCCTAAGACCTCACTCTTCTTCTATACACCTGCCCTCCTTGTTCCTTGATTCCGCCCCCTCAAATCCTAAACATTGAAATTTACAATTGATATTATCACAAAAATATTTGTATTGTATATCTATTACCGACAATAATATAAAAGAAGAGCAAGAACCCTTTTTTTAATTGATGAAAATTAATTCTTAACTTCAAATTAAAATTGTTCAAAATTGTAAGTTTGATTATAGAAGTCTAAAGTTTGTTGTTTAAAATAACCTACTTCCGGTAAAAAATGCTAAGATAACATATTGTATTTCATTTCTTCTGAATATTTTTTCAAATCTAATTTTTTTTTATTACAAGTACTCCTTTTGCGATGATGAGCACTAACATGTACTACCGTCGGAACTTGTCGGTATAACTAGCGCGAGTACTCTGAAAAATGACTGCTGACCTTGAAACGTGATTACTCATTTAAAAAAGGAGCGAGAACCTTTTTCGTAGCAAAAATCGAAAATTGATACATAACCTAAAATTGTATGAAAATTGTGAACTTGCTCTGAAATCTAATGTCTTTTTAAAATGGCCGTGGCTATGTGGACCGAAATTTCTGTACAAGTAGCCAGATTTCTTCGGTACAAATAGGGGGAGCTGGAAAAGGGGATATTTGTACCGAAATTTCGGTACGTATGGCTGGATTTTTTCGGCACGTGTAGACACTTCCTTTTAAAATTACATTACATATTCAACAACATAACCTAAGATTGTACAAAAATTGTAAACCTGCTCCGAAATCTAATGGTTTTTAAAAATTGTAAATATCATTTTCTGACAATAAATAGTAGCATAACATACCACAAATTTAAATCTTCTTTGAAGTATAATTATTTTGTTCACTAAAAATATCAAAAATACCAATTTCCGGTGTGATACGCCAACATAACCTAAAATTGTACAAAAATGTTGATTCTTTTCTAAAATCTAATGAATTTTTGAAATTAAAAATACCAATTTTCAAAAAAGCATAAGATACGAAAAAATCTTAATCTTCTTTGAAATTTAATTTTTCCCCACTAAAAATTCCTATTCTTGGTATAAGACGCCAACATAACCTAAAATTGTACAAAAATCGTGAACAACATAACGAAATTTTTTAAATCTTTTTTGAAATGGTATTCTTTACTAAAAATACCGATTTTCGATATAAAAGCCCAACATAACCTAAAATTGTACACGAATTGTGCATCTACTCTGAAATTGAATGAGTTTCTTAAATTACAAATACCAATTTTCGACAAAAAATGCTAACATGACATACACATTTTTTTAATCTCCTTTGAAATATAATTGTTTTCACTAAAAATACCGATTTCTGGTATAAAACAATAACATAACCTAAAATCATTTGAAATTTTTGAATTTTTGAAGTATAATTTTTGTTAATAAAAATTCAAATTTCCGACGAAAAACAATAATATAATCAAATTTTTTTAAAAATGGTGAATATTGTTCAAAATATAATTATTATTGTTCAAAAACATCGATTGTTCATCTAAACCGACAACGTAACATAAATTGTTAAAAAATGTTGAATCTTTTTTGGAATGTGTGTGTGTGTGGATGGATGTGTAGATGTCACACTTTTTTGTAAACACGATAACTTGAAAACAGTTGCAGATAAATTGATGAAATTTGAAGGGCTTCTTTTCAACACTTATATCTTGCAACTGACTAAAGGATTTCTAAAAATATTCATTAAATTTTTTCTAGCACACAATAATATTTTAAAAATCGGGTTTTTACAGTATTTACAGTTTTTACAGTTTCAATAACATAATTCAAATTTGATGCAAGGATATAAAAGATTCCTTGGTTCGGGCCGAATCGATTGACCTATATAATTATAATATTAATACGTTTTATCAAGAAGTAACAAAGTTATCGTCATTTATATTATATTTAAAATCGATTTTTATAGATAAAATTTTTTGATTCTCATAATTAAAAGTTAATACGAGAATAGAAAAGATGCGTTGATTCGAGACGAATCAATTGACCTATAATATTGATACATTTTATTGAAGAGTAAGAAGGCTATGGCAATGCATAATACTTGAAAATACGGTTTTTTATAGTCAAACTTTTTTCTTTAACATAATTCAAAGTTGATGAAACAATAAAAAAAATTCCTTGGTTCGAGACGAATCGATTGACCTACAATATTATTACACTTTATTAAACAGTAAGGACGTTATGATCATTTATATCATATAAAAATAAAGATTTTTATAGTAAAAATTTTCTCATTCTCATAATTTAAAGATAATGTGAGAATAGAAAAGATGTGTTGATTCGCGACGAATTGATTGACTTCTAATATTGAAATATTGTATTGAACAGTAAGGAAGATATGATAATGCATAATATTTGAAACATCAGTTTCTTATAACAAAACTTTTTTCATTAACATAATTCAAAGTTGATACAAGAATATAAATGATTCCTTGGTTCGAGACGAATCGATTGATCTACAATATTAATACATTTTATTGAAGAGTAGGGAAGTTACAGTAAGTTATATATTTCTGAAATCGATTTTTATAGTAAAAATTTTCTCATTCTCAGAATTTAAAGTTGATGAGAGAATAGAAAATTGTGTTGATTCGAGACGAATCGATTGACCTATAATATTGATACATTTTATTGAAGAGTAAGGAAGCTATGGTAATGCATAATTTTTGAAAACACGGTTTTTTATAGTAAAACATTTTTTTTACTAACATAATTCAAAATTGATGCAAGAACGAAAAGATTCCTTGATTCGGGGAGATTCATTGGAGATTGAGGAAGTTATAATCATTTATAATACTTGAAAAATTTATTTCAAACAGAAAAAAATTTTTCATTGACATAATTCAAACTTGCCGCATGAATAGAAAAGACTTTTTGATCATAAATTTTCAAATGGAATAATTCTGACATTTTTTGTAAAGAAATGATAAAGCTGGGAAAGGGATAGGGTGCGACAGAACTTTTTTCTTTCCTTTTCCAGCTCGAAAAATTATCGTTTCGAATACAAGATTTGATTTTTCTGATTTGTTTTTGTGTTTAAAAATATTTTTATATTATTCTGTAATTTTGTATTTTTTGGTTTGTCTATTATTCAAACAAATCACTGATGCTTCCTCTATGAGGAAGCAAATGCATTTGCTAACGGGAAGCAAAGTGCTCGCGAGATGAGCACCATATAATTATAAATACAAAGGAAGTGAAAAAACTTGAATACTCGAGTAACAAAAAGTACTATGAAAATTCTAAATTGCTCCAGATTGTAATTTTGATTATTTTAAACAAAAATTGTTCGATTTGAATATAATTATTTTTATTTTCAAAATACCAATTTTAGGTGAAATACGCCAACATAACCTACAATTATTAAAAAATGGTAAATATTTTCGGAGATCTAATACGTTTTTATTAAAAATGCGAATTTCGGACAAAATTGGTATTTTAAATTTGATATCACTCTAATTTTAGTATTTTAGAAATTGTAAGGTAGTTAGAAGTAAGTTAGAAATTGGTGTTTCTAACTTTACGCAACAGAAAATTGTTTAGAATTGTAAATCTTCTTTGAAATGCAATATGATTTTTGTTCAAAATAACTAATTAGGTGTAAAAAAAACGTCAATATAACCTAAAACTGTTCATAAATTGTCAATCTTGTTCGAACTGAGATGATTTTTGTTTAAAAATACCAATTTCTGGTGCAAAACTTCTACATCATCGAAAGACTAAAGTTGTTTATAAATTTGGTACCTTTAAAATCTAAAAATTTTTTAATAAAAAAAAAAACAATTTCCTGTAAAAAAAGACATATAAAACCTAAAGTTGTTGAAAATTGTCATTTTAGTTAAATATAATGATTTTCGTTTTAAAAAAATCAACATTTTTGTGCATAAAACGCTAAATAACATGAATGAAAATTGTTGCAAATAGGGAATTTTGTTGATAGTTTACGGTTAAAAATGCTAATTTCCGGTGAAAAACGTTAACCCAACCAAGATTTTTTTAAATTGTGAGTCTTCTTCGGTACTCTATGATTTGAAGTTAAAATTATTTTCTCACTAATTTTTAACGAAAAGCACGAACAAAAAACATATAAAATATTTCCAATAATTTATTAAATAATTCAAAAGTTTTGTTAAACCGCGCAACAGTATTAAAAACACCATGTTTCTCAATTCGCATACGGTTTTCTATTATTTTTCTTAATAATTTTAATTTTTTTTATTTCTTCTAGCTTTAATTTTGAAAATTTCAAATTGATATAAAACGACTTCAAGTAATGAAAAACAAATCAGGTTTCTCATAACAATAATAGCGAAATTTTCGAGATATATCGCCACACCACTGTTTTATATAAGGTGAGGTCCAATAATACAAGGACTTAAAATTAGGACCAAAAATATAAGGTCCTAAAATAGGTCCCAAAAATATAAGGTCCTTAAATAAGTCCCTAAATATCGCTTGAAAAATTATTATCAATTAACTCTAGCCGGAAAGATAATTATCTTAAAACTAATAAAAAATTTTTTATTTTAAAAGACGAAAAAGAGTAAAGAAAGCCGTATGCAACTCTTTATCGTCTCATATTTATCATATTGATAGACAGTCGACACTGGGCAAACAAATGATACAGGAATAAAAATCTGAATCAATAAGTATTAGCGTAAGATTCGATCATTATCACTTAACACGATAACATTTTTTTTTATTACCTATATTATTTTTATTTTCACAATGTTATATGGCGTCCAGAGAATCGCAGACAAATTGGATTAGCGTTTTATGAGCATCATGCATTAAATTATGTATTAAAGTACATGAAAACAACACAGAAAAATATTATCTTACATGGTAAACGGAAATTCATATCTGGAATAATCATTTTTATGTTTTAAACAAGAATCTTCTGTTGGTTCAAATCAATCAATGTCATGAATTACATTAAAGTTTATATCGCCTATCCTCATCTGAAAATTTACTGACTTCCGCAAATCGTTCAGGGTAATTAAATTAACACCCTACCAATTCTTTTAAATTAAAATCTTGATAAATGTTTGAATAGAAAAAGAATTTTTATTATTTTATTTATTTTATTAATTTTATTAGTTTTCAACCAAGAAAAGGGAATTTTCAACAAAATAGTTAAATTTTCAACCAAACTGATGAATCTTTGATAACAAAAAAATTCTCAACAAAAAGTGTAATAGTTATTTCCAACAAAAAATATTCCAATTTCCATTGAAAAACTGTAAAATTAAATTAAAAAATACCAATTTTCAACAAAAGAGATGAATTTTCAACAGAGAAAGATATTTTTATCAATAGGGAACAAGAATCTTAACCAAAATGTTGAGTTATTGAGTCATGAAGACGAATTTTGGAAAAAAGTTGAATTCACAAACCCAAAGAGATGTATTTTCTATCAAAGTAATTGAAGTTTTGACTGAAAAAAATCGAGATTTCATCAAAATCAGTGAATTTTCAACTGAAAAAGTTCAATTTTCTAGCATAAATGGAATAGCTACATTTTTAGTAAAAAAAAATCATTTTCAACAAAGAAAAAACGTTCTTCCAACAAAATTGATTGAAGTTTCAAGCAAAGAAATTAATTTTTAACTAAAATGATGCATCTTTATAAAAAAAAATTTTAACCAGTTAGTTGAATTTTCAATTCAGAAGACAAATTTTTTATAAAGAAAAAAACAAGTTTTCAACAAAATAGATGAATTTTCAACTGAAAAGATTAAATGTACATAAAAAAAAGTTTGGAACGCAAAATGGAATAGTTTAATTTTTAGTTGAAAAAATTAATTTTCAACCAAAGAAATGAAATTTCAACCAAAAAGATTAATTTTCTACCAAAAAATAATAATTGTTAACATAATACATGAATTTTCAACCAAATGTTTTAATTTTTGATTGCATTTTCAACAAAAAGGTTAATTCTCTACACAAAACACATATTTGCAGTAAAATAGATAACTTTTCAACTAAAAAATATAAATTTTTAGCAGAAAATAAAATAGTTAAATTTTCAGTTAGAGAACTAATTTTTTAGGTAAATAAAATATTTTTTTGAAGAAATAGTTGAATTTTCAACCAAACAAAGCAATTTTCTACCAAAAAGATTAAAAGTCTATGGAAAAAAGTGAACAAAAAATTTAGTTAAATCTTTAGTTTGAAAAATTAATTTTCAATAAAAAAACTAACTTTCAACTAAAGAAATGAATTTTCAACCAAACAGATTAATTGTCTACAAAAAAGAAATATTTTTTAAACAAAATACATTACTTTTCAACCAAATTTTTTAATTTACAGAGGAATTATTAACCTAGTAGTTGAATATCCAACCGAAAAGGTGAATTAGTCACCAAGAAGATTAGTATTCTACCAAAAAAATAAAGTTTCAACAAAATACAGAAATTTTCTAACAGTTGAATTTTCAACTGTAGGAGATAAATGTTCAAACAAAAAGACATGATATGCTTACATTTTTAGTTACAAAATTAATTTTCATTAAAAAAACTAATTTTCAACCCAAATATATTAATTTTGAACCAAAAAGATTAATTTTTTACCGAAAAAGATAAGCTTTTAACAAAATACATGAATTTTTAATAAAGAGGTGGATTAGTCACAAGGCAGAATAATATTCTACCGCGAAAGACAAAAATTTAACAAAATACAGAAATTTTCAAACAACTAGTTGAATTTTCAACTGTATAAAATTGATGGTCGAACAAACATGATATAGTTAAATTTTTAGTTAAGAAAATTATTTTTCAAATAAAAAAAAAACTAATTTTCAGGCCAAAGAAATTAATTTCGAACCAAAAAGATTAGTTTTCTACCAAAAAAGATAGTTTTTTAGCAAAATACATGAATTTTCAAACAAAAAGGTGAATTAGTCACCGAGAAGATTAATTTTCTACCACAAAAGACAACAATTTTCACAAAATACAGAAATTTTCAAACAAATAGTTGAATTTTCAATTGAAGAAGATGAATGCTTCTCCAAACATCAAATATTTAAATTTTCAGTTAAAAAAATTATTTAAAAGATGTTAATAAAATAGTTCAATTTTAAACCAAAAAAGGATTTTCAGTCGCTATTCAAAAATAGCGAAAATCATGAAAATTTAATCAAATAGTTATATTAGAAGAAAAATCCTGGGACCAAAGTCAAATTTACAGGATGTTTTGAGGAAGAACTGATTTAAATCCCCTGTAAATTCCAGATTTTTCTGTTTTCCTTTCCCATCTTGAAAAATATGGAATACCTCTAAAGTATAAATTTGTGCAGTGAAAGTTATATTAGAGGATAAATATGTAAAGAGAAGTTCAAATTTTTAATAGAACTAGCAAAAATTAAGCGTTTGTTTTAAGTTTTGGTTTTCAAAATTATTATTTTTATGTAAACAATACAATGAAAATATAGAAAAATGATTATTTTTTCATAACTGTGAAAATACCATTTTGACCATTTTTAATGAAAAAAATAATCTGCCAATTTTAAAGAATTGGATATATGTAAGTGGAAAAAATGGTCTCATTCATATTGAATTTACTGAAATTAAGGAAACTTCTGAAAATTATCTACGTTTTCAAATTATATAAGACTTTTTGTAAAATCCATAACAAAATGTTGGAAAATAAGCCGAGTTTTTTTCTAAAAAAAGGGTTCTGCTGTCTTAAATTTTATAATATATAAAAGAAGTATATAGTCACATTTCGTTAATTTGATCCTCAGTTGGCTTTAATTCTAACTTGAAATTTCATACTGATTCTATTTTTACTGAATAAAAATAAAATAAGTTATTGCCATATATTAAAAATTGAATAATGGGACTTTATAAATAAACATCAGAGGTGAATTTTTATGGAAAATAAATGGAAAAACGCAGTTGAGTATTTGCGATCGAGTTCCCCCTCGTTTCAGAGGAAGGACACGTCGACCTAATTAAAAGAACTTTGAAGCGAGTTATTTTTTTTTCCTTTTTTTTCATAAAGTCTCTACATATCTCATGTATATGATCACGAATATTTATTGCGAGTTCACATGCAAGTGGTGGCAATTAGCGAAATGTAAGCGTTAAAAATTAAGATTTCTTTAACGCCAGGTACTGCCAGTTTCGCAGAAAGTTGCTAAACATTATCCTGGCGATAATGAGTTAATTAGAAAAATATATGTATTCTACTATTTATTTTCTTGATCTTCTAATCTAGGTGTTATGAAGTATTCTTTAATAATGATCTTTTGCTTTCTCAAAGAGGAAGCTTTGTAATAGTAACAATTTCGAAAAATTTTAATTCATTTAAGCAAACGTTTTCCAATTTAAAAATGTCTCATAAAATGTTTTAAGCCATTGATAATATCTTGAAACTGACCAATGGATTTGAAGAAATATTTATTAAATTTTATTGAACACATTATAATATTTCAAAAATTGGTTTTTCACAGTAAAACTTTTTCCATTAACATAATTCAAAGTTGTTGTGAGAATATAAAAGATTCCTTAATTAGAAACGAATCGACTGACCTATAATATTAATATACTTTATTGAAGAGTAAGAAAGATATGCTGATTTATAATATTTAAATAATCTCTTTTAAATAGAAAAACTTTTTTCATCGACATAAATCAAAGTTGATACATAGATAAAAAAGACTTTTTGATCATAAATTTTTAAATAAAATAATTCTGACAATAAATAATATGATGTTAATTTTTTTTGTCTATTAGGTCTCAAATCAATATTTTTTTAATATTGATTGTTAATTTTATAAGTTGTGAAAAAAATCTTTCTGGTGTTCGAATCCCATCGGAGCTAGAGAGATTTTTTTCACAACTTATAAAATTAACAATCAATATTCAAAAAATATTGATTTTAGACCTAGTAGACAAAAACATTAACATAATATTATTTATTATATTTCGCTGGTCAAAAACCATAACATCAATTGAAATAATTCTGACAATTTTCGTAAAAATATCATAAAGCTGGAAAAGGGATGGGGTGCGGCGGAACTTCCCCGTTCCCTTTTCCAACTAGAAAAATTACCATTTCAAATACAAAATTTGATTTGTCTGATTTGTCATTGTATTTTAACCATTCTTTGTTTTATTTTGTAATTTTTTTAAATTCCCATTTTTAAAATGATCGAAATAAAAATTTTAGTTTGTCTATTCCTTAATATAAAATCTCTAAACGATATTGTCGTTTTCGATTCTGACGATTTTCGAGAGTAACACGGTGGTAACGTTTGCTTGCTGTAGGCCGCTCATATTCAACAGTAGTGTGTGTCTGTGTGTGGTGCTGCATTTGAAATCAGTGATGCTAACTGAGTCGCCTTTATATGCGCACGTTTGAATTGTAATATAGTTGATTGGCTGTAGTACGCGCCTGTATTTGAGTTCCCAATGAGGACGCGAACTAGAACCAATAAGCGCCATTCTATCGAAGCATGCGCATGTCAAGGTGGTCTTTTCGGGATCACTTAGTTCGAGTTCGATAATAATACGTCACGTGTTTTTTCGTATTTGGTAATGCGCGGCTCAGTGTTGCCAACCGTTGCACGGTAAAGTCTGTAAAAGAAGTAATGAACCATAACCTCAATTGTGATGGTAGTCTGTTTTTAAACTGTTTACGCAAACAAGAAATTTTCAAATTAATCATTTTTACGCTCTGTAACTGTGATTTCTATCATGATTTAATTATATTTATCATATTAAATATCATTTGTGAAACTCGTGTACGTTTCAGTTCTACTTTCCCTATAGGATTGAAATCTCCATTTCCTTATAGTGACACATTCGAATAATCAGAGATCTGTGTATGTTTACAGATCAAAAATTTTATAATTTAAGAAGATGTTCAAATTAAGAATTTTTAAGCTCTCAATGAGCACTGCTATTAAAAAAAAAACACCGATACTTTAAGAAATTGATTTTGATAATTTGAAGGGATTTTAAAGAAGTTCAAAGACTATAAGGTATTTTTTTATCCAAAAGGAATTTTCAAGATCTTCAAACAATTGCAAGGAATTTCAAAAGATTTCAAAGAATTTGGAATATTTTGACTTATTATAAAATATTGTAAAGAATTTTTAATTGATTTCACTAACTTAATAGGATTTCAGAGGATTTAAAAAATTTCAATTGATTCTAAAAGATTTAAAATCGATATATTGTGGGAAAATATTTCAAAGAATTTCTGTAGATTCCGAAGAATTTTTTATTTATTTTGATAATTTGAAGGAATTTAAAAAAAAGACTGGGAATATTTTAGGGCATTTGAAAAGAATCCAAAACATTTGAAAGAAATGTCAATAATTTCAATGAATGCCAACAGATTTTAAAGGGTTTGAAATATTTTAGGATATTTTAACAGATTTCAAAGAATTTTCAACCGATTTTAGTAATTTAATTGATTCAAAAGGATTTTTTAAGGTATTTCAAAAGAGCGGGAATATTTTAGGGTATTTCAAAAGAATCCAACGTATTCCAAGAGATTTAAACAATTTGAAGGGATTTCAAAAATATGTAAAGAATTTGGAAACTTTTAGAGGTTTCTTGAAGATTCCAAGGATTTTTCATTTGATTTCAGTACTTTAATTGATTTCAGAGGATTTGCAATATTCTGGAGTAATTTAAAAGATTCCAAGGAATTTTTTTTTTATTTTGATAATTTGAAGGAATTTGAAAAAAAATGGGAATATTTTAGAGCATTTGAAAAGAATCCAAAGCATTTGAAAGAGATGTCAATAATTTCAATGAATGTCAACAGATTTTAAAGGGTTTGAAATATTTTAGGATATTTTAACAGATTTCAAGGCATTTTCAACCGATTTTAGTAATTTAATTGATTCGAAAGGATTTTTTAAGGAATTTTGGAAGATTAGGAATATTTTAGGGTATTTCAAAAGAATCCAAGGTATTTCCAAGAGATTTAAACAATTTGAAGGGATTTCAAAAATATGTAAAGAATTTGGAAAATTTTAGAGGTTTCTTGAAGATTCCAAGGATTTTTCATTCGATTTCAGTACTTTAATTGATTTCAGAGGATTTGCAATATTCTGGAGGAATTTAAAAGATTCCAAGGCATTTTTTGTTTATTTTGATCATTTGAAGGAATTTGAAAAAAAAGACTGGGAATATTTTAGGGCATTTGAAAAGAATCCAAAGCATTTGAAAGAGATGTCAATAATTTCAATGAATGCCAACAGATTTTAAAGGGGTTGAAATATTTTAGGATATTTTAACAGACTCCAAAGCATTTCCAAGAGATTTCAATAATTTTGAGGAATTTAAAAAAATGGAAAGGATTTGAGAACTTTAAGAGTATTTTAAAAGATGTCAAGACATTTTCGTAAGCTTTAAAAAGTTTAAAGTGATTTTTAAAGATTTTAAGGATTTCAATAATTTGAAAGAGTTTCAAAGGATTGGAAATAATGTATGGTGCTTTTAAAAATTGCAAGGGATTTTGAAGAGTTAAAAAAATTTCAAGGAGTTCTAAAATATTGTGAAGGATTTTAAATATCTTAGGGTATTTTGAAAGATCCTATGAATTTTTGCATTGATTTCAGTAATTTAATGTTACTCATAGGATTTGAATTATTTTATGGTATTTTAGAAGATCTGAAGCATTTTCAAGAGCTTTAAAATCTTTCAATTGATTTCCAAAGGTTTGAAAGGATTTGATAACTTTAACAGTATTTCAAAAGATTCTAAGGAATGTACAATTGGTTTCAGAGGATTTGAAATATTTTAGAGTATTTAAAAAGATTCTAAAGCATTTTCAAGAGATTTGACAAAATTTGTATGGGGTATTGTATCGAAGAGTTTTCTAAAATTTCGAAAATATAGATCGATTTAATAGGACCTATGCCAGGATTTAGGGTATATCAAAAGATTTCAAGCAATTTTGAATTTATTTCGGTAACCTAATAGGATTTGAAATGATTTAAAATATTATAAACTATTTTTAAAGACTTTAATGCACTTTCAAGATATTATTAATTTTTTATGGAATTTTAAAGGCTTTAAATGACTTTAAGAGGAATGAACAAATTTTTCTGAGAGTTTAAAGAATTTGTTTACAACTTTGGAATATATGAAACTATTTCATAGGACTTGCGAGGTTCAAATATATTTTAGAATATTTAAATGAATTTTATGCGATTTCCGAAGATTTCAATGATTTTAATGGATTTTAAAAGCTCCCAAGGTATTTTCAAAAATTTTCCAGGATTCAAGAAAATACTTTAAAATGTCATATAATTTCACGGGATTTTATAATATTTCACTGTACTTTAAGAAATTCATTAACAAGAAGTGAGTGGTTTTTTAGGTTTTCACAGATTTGTAGAGATTCTCAAATATGTTTTGCAATTAATTTGAATTCACCCTGAATTGTTACTCATTCATTCAGAATTATTTTATTATGTCTTTCGAATTTTGTTGATTTACCTGAATTCTTTTGAATTAAATCAATAATTCTATTCTGTTCAATGGATATTTTTTTCAGTTTGTGTTTAATTCGTCTTGAAGTGTTTGAACCTCATTTTGAATTCTTCAACATTCAATAAAATTCTTTTGAATTCCCTTGTATTTTTCCAAAATCATTTTAAAATTACTAAAATCAATTACATTTTTTGGAGTTTAAAATTTTTTCCAATTTATTTCCATGTTTTAAATTTTAACTTTAATTCTTTGAAGTTTTATGAATTAAATTTTTCGAAATGCTTTCAAATCCAAAAGAACATCAGTCACAGTATTGATGCAGATATTTACTTTAAGTCACTTTTTGGATTAGAAATGAGTCTTGCTGCAAAAAACGTCGAATTAAAAATTATTGCTGCGCACTCCCGAGATATTCTCTGGACATCTGCTTTTAGACAACTTCGCATTCAAAATACAATACTTTCGAATAATTTTCAATCCGACGTTTTTTGTAGGGCAATTTCTCTGCTTTTTTTGGTTTGAATAGGTCACTATTCTTAAATAAATTAGGCTGTAGCCGCCCTTAGAATAATAAATTACAAATTCAGGCCTCGGGCTCAAAACACACTATTGACACTATTTGACACTTTTTTCAAGCGATGACGCTGTTTTGCTACTATTATGAAAAAAATACACTAAAGACACTATTTTCCAATTAAAAACACGAATTTATCAACCACTATAGATTTTTTGAAGAATAAAAAATTGACAGATTTTCGCAGAAGGAAAAAAAATATATTGTTTGAAAAGTTTTTGTTCAATTTAGTTTTTAATAAGAAAGATACTGTAACGTTTATAAAGGCCTGGAAAGTTCTATCGACAGGATAATTTTCTTCTTATAATAAAAGAATTTAATCATTTTGACGTAAACAACAGATACGATAAAAATGTTCACACAAAAATGTTCATGTAAAAAAAAGTTATACTAAAATACATTTTACTTTTTCGTAATAACGTGCATCATTTATGATAAAAATTAAAAAATTAATTTTTCATGAAAAAATTCACCACATCTCTCAATGCATGATAAAATATTAGTGGCGAATGGATTACTATAGAGTATAAACAGCAATAATTGCGGAGCAAATAGACAATTTAAAAATTTGTTATCATATTTCTTGAAAACTGAAAGATTGGTAATTACTGCCACTATTCTATGTATCATTCATTTTTTTAAACTTGGTAAAGCTTATATAATAATGAAAATTAATATTATTCGCAGTATTTATCAATTTGAAATTTATATGCTCATATACATGTTAAAACGAATAATTCACAATTTATTTTATAAACAACATTTCTTTTAATTTATAAAATAAAAAATGTATTACGCCAATATAATTTATAAATAAGTTAAGTGTTAAACAAATTTAAGAGCCGATTATAATAAATTGAATTATAATTATATTCACAATTTTTTCAAGATGATAACGGTGACAGAATTTACCTACAAATAAATTGTGAGAAATCCATTACTCCTTTAGCTTCAACATCATCCTGTAGTGCCTTCTAATTATTTTTTACGAATATTTTGTAACATTAATTAAATATAAATAACATAGAAAAAATAAGTATTTGGTTTATTCTTTTTCATAACAAAAATTAGTAGGCGCGCGCCTTGGCGCGCGCACGACTACTAGTATTTAAAAAAACACTGATGCTTTCTTTATCAGGAAGCAAATACATTTGCTGACGGGAAGCAAAGTGCTCGTGAAATGAGCACCATATAATTAGAAATACAAAGTGGAAACACTCGAGATCGAATTTACAGCTAGTTCTTATTTTTCCCCCAACGTCCTTCAATTATTATGATTATTATTATTTAAAATATACAATTACTTCCATTTTTTATTTTATTTTAAATAACACTGTGGTTAAGATAAATAAAAAATAATTCATATAAAATTGAAGTCTTACTTAGAAATTTTAGCTTAGGCTCCATTTACAATGTTACCAATTAGAGGGGGGGGGGGGGAGGTATCAGGAAATAACGTTACGAACTTAGGTAACGTTTGATAGGTTTCCTCATGATAAAATTTAACAATGTTTGCGAATTTGTCGAAAAGTGGCCTTGCATTCTTTTCCTATTTTTTAATGTTTACTTTTATAGTTTTGGTTCGGAATTCTTCACGTTTGATTGAAAATTCTACTATTTTTGGTTGAAAAATTAATTATTACCTTGAAAATGTAACTATTTTTCTGAAATCATCTTTCCTGAATAAAAATTCAACTAATTGGCGGAAAGTTGAACTAATTTGTTGAAAATTTATTGTTTAAACTAATAATTTATTTTTTTCATTTTTGGTTGAAAATTCATCCTTTTGGGTATAAAAATAATCTTCTTGGTTAAAAAATCATCCTTTTTGGTTGAAGATTCAACTAATTGGTTGCAAGTTGGACTACTTTGTTAAAAATTAATTTTGATTTGTTGAGCATTCATCTCTTTGGTTGAAAATTTAACTATTTTGTGAAAAAATGATTTTTTAAACTGAAAATTTAATTATTCCATTTTAGGTTGTAAATTTGTCTTTTTCGGATAAAACTTCAATTATTTGGTTGAAACTTCATGTATTTTGTAAAAAAATTTGTCTTTTTGTGTTAGAAAATTAATCTTCTTCTTCGAAAATTATTCTTTTTAGTTGATTTTTTTTGTTAGGAATTAATTTCACGTACTGGAAATGTAAAAATTCTATTTTTTGTTTAGAATGATTCTTTTCTGTTTGGAAATTCAACTGTTTGTTTATAAAATCATGTATTTTGTTAAAAATTCATATTTTTTAGTAGAAAAACAATCTTCTTTATTGAAAATTCATCATTCTTGGCTATAAATTCAACTGTTTGGTTGAAAATGAATCTGTTTGGTTGATAATCCAATAATTTTGTTGAAAATTCGTCTTTTTTATAGATAATTAATTTTTTTGGTTGAAAATTCATTATTTTTGGTTATGAATAGAACTGTTTGATTAAAAATTAATCTGTTTTGGTTGCTGATTCGAAGATTTTGTTAAAAATATGCCTTTTTGGTTTTTGATTTCAAATCAAAATCTGTTTGCGCTAAAATATCAACTATTACATGTTTTGTAAACAATTCATTTTTTTTAGTTAAAAATTAAACTATTTGGTTGCAAGTTAACTTTTTTGGAAATTCAAATATTTTCTAGGAAATTCACCTTTTTGGCTTGAAAATACAACAATCTGGTAGAAAATAAATTTTTTTTTAGTAAGATTCACCTACTATTTAGTTGAAAATTTGTTTTTGTTTGGTTTCCTGATGATAAATTCTAACAATGTTTGCTAATGTTTCGAAAGCGACCCTGCATCCGTACTTCCTATTTAACGTCCAATACTCAAGTTAAAGTATAGAATTCCTGAAAATAAAAACATGAATCGAACGACCAAATTTGGATAATAATAAAAATAAAAAAGACGAAAGAAATAAAAAACTAGAAGCGAGGGGATTTGGTTGGTTGCCTTCTCATTAATTCTTTCCTCTTTTTTATTTTTTGTCCAAGAAAAAAGGAAATTCTTTTTTCTTTAGGAAATTTTTTTCTTTCTTCAAATTACAATAGGAGCATTTTATGGTGGTTGTCCAAATTTGGTCGTTGGATTCTTGTTTTTATTTTCAGGAATTCTATACATTAACTTTACACTCCCCTATTCTCCCCTTTAAAAATTATCCCCGTTAAAAATTTCTTTTTTTTTTTGTTGAAAATTTATCTCGTTGGTTAAAATGTTGACCATTTTCTTGTAAATTAATAATTCAAACTGAAAATGTATTTATTTAGTTTTTAGTTGAAAATGCATGTTTTTAGGTACAAAATTAATCTTCTTGGTTAAAAAATCATCCTTTTTCGTTAAAGATTCAACTAATTGGTTGAATGTTGAACTATTTTGAAAAAAAAAAAATTTTTTCGAAGATTCATGTCTTTGGTTGACAATTTAACTCTCTTGTGAAAAATTAATTTATAAATCTGAAAATTTAACTATTTTATTTTAAGTTGGAAAATTATCTTTTTGAGTTAAAAATTGAACTATTTGGTTGAAATTCTTTTTAAAGGTTCACCTCGTTCGTTAAAAATTTGCTTTTTTTTTTGGTTAAAAATTAATTTTTTTACCTAGAAATTTATTTATTCCATTTTTGGTTGAAAATGTATCCTTTGTACTTGAAAATTCAATTATTTGGTAAAAAATTAATGTATTAATTAGAAAATTCGTCTTTTTTGGCAGAAAACTAATCTTGTTTGTTGAAAAATCATCTTTTTGGTTGAGCATTCAAATATTTTGTGAAAAATAGTCCATCTGTGTTGAATTCAAGTGGTTGAAAATTCTTTTTTTTGTCGTTGAAAATTAATGTTTTAAACTCAAAATTTAACCAAATTTAATTTGAATTTTTGGTTGCAAATTTATCTTTTTTGGTTAAAAATTCAACTATTTGGTTTCGCTTTGACAATTCACTTTTTTTTTATCATTAGACTTTTTAGCTTGAAAACTTAGATATATGTTTGAAAAATAACTTTTTTTGTTGAAAGTTCATATTTTTGTTGAAGATTCAACTATTTTGGTAGAAAATCATACTACATAAATAAAACTTAAACTATTAATTTGAGAATTTAACTATTTGGTAGAAAATCAAATCTTTTGTTGAAAAATGATATTTTTGGGTTGAAAATGTAACTGTTTTATAAATAATAATTCGTCTTTTTGGCTTCAAAATTCAAGAAGTTTGTTGAAAAGTTGTATTTTTTGGTAAACCATTAATCTTTTTGGTGAAAAATAAATATTTTTGGTTAAAAATTCAACTATTCAGTTGCAAATTCACCATTTGTATTTCATATATTTCATTATTATTTATATATTTTATTAGTATTCATTATATTTTATGGAAATTCATTTTTTTTTAAGATTTACCTCTTGAATTGAAAATTTAACCGTTTTGTTGAAAATTCGTTTCTCCTCGGGAAAAACTGTATTTGTTTATCTGAAAATTAAAAAATTATTTTAAAAAAATCCATGTATTTCGTTTTGAAAATTCATCTTTTTGGGTAGAATAATTAATCTTGTTCGTTGAAAAATTATCTTTTTGGCTGAGGATTCATCTACTTTGTTAAAAATTTCATCTTTTTTGTTGAATTTGATTGGTTTAAAATTCTTTTTGTTGAAAATTATTTTTTGTTTTAATGAAAATATAACGACTCCATTTTTGGTTGAAAATTGATTTTTGTTCCTTCAAAATTCAATTATTTGGTTGAAAATTCTTCATCTTTGATTAAATCATTAAATGTTAACTTTCTTGCTGGAAATTAATCCTTTTCGCTTTAAAATTCAATTGTTTGTTAAAACATTCGACTGGAATTAGTGGAAGAATAATTTTGTAGAAAATTCGTTTTTTTGGGTAGAAAAATAATATTCTTTGTTGAAAATTCGTCTCAGTCAAGCGTGGCAAACAACAAGAAGGCCGCAATTTTCAATTTTCCGCGGTTTGGATTTACGAACAAGGCCACTGCAAGCCATGCCCACAAGCGTTCTTAATTTCAAGTTTCATTGTATTTTGGTAAAACGTCATCTTTTTCGTTGCATTAAACTGTTAAAAAATTAATTTTTATTTTTGTAGAAAAGTAATTTTTCAAACTGAAAAAAAAAAACAATCCATTTTTGCTTAAAAATATATTTTTTTCGTTAAAAAGTCATTTATTTTGTAAAAAGTTTAATTATTTTGTTGAAAAGTCATCTTTTTTGGTAGAAAGTTCAACTGTTTTGGTGAAAATTTAGAATTATTATATTGAAGTTCTTATTATTCCACAAGGTAAATGTAACTATTTTTTAGTAAATCTAAAAATACACTTGCAATAGTTTCCATGAAAGAATGCAAAATCGAAACGATCGATTTTCCTAGTATAATTTTCATATGTTTATACAATTGGAAGTTCCTTGAATTCCAATAATTATGATCTTGTGTAGGTACATAATTTGCTCATTATGGCAAACTTAAAAATTCAGAGGAATTCATGACATGATTATTGAGCAATTCAATAAACATCATGAGTATTCAGCTCGAGGTAAAAATAATATTTTTTGCTTTAGTAGCATTTAATGCTATACATTCTATTCATAGCAAGCAGCCTTTTTTACTTCTGAATTCTGATTATTTTTATTTAAAATGCGCATTTTAGAGCAAATAACACATTTACATTTTAATGGATATTAAAATCAGTACAAAGTCGTTCATATTACATAACAAAGTCTTTTAATATTAGTTGAATTTTCAACCTAAAAAGATTAATTCTCAACGAAGAAGATTATTCTTCTTCCAAAGGTTGAATTTTCAACTAAAGAAAGTAAGCTCTTAAGCATAAATAGAATAGTTAAGTTTTCAGGTTAAAAAATTATTTTTCAGCAGAAGTCGAAAGGAATTTTCAACCAGTGGAATTCAAAGAAAATAGACGAATTTTTAAAAAAATAGTTGAATCCTTAACTAAATAGATGAATTTTCAACTTAAGAAAATAAGATTTTAACCAAAAATTGAATAACTAAATTTTTAGTTTAAAAAATCACTTTTCCATACAAGTGAAAAGGAATTTTCCACCAGTAGAATTGAAAGAAAAAATACGAAATTCTAACAAAATAGTTGAATCCTCAAATAAATAGATGAATTTCCAACAAAGAAGTTTAATTTTCTACCCAAAAAGATGATTTAAAAAAAAGAATCATTTTCAACCAGATAGTTCAATTTTCAACACATGAAGGATAATTTTTGAACCAAAAATAGTATAATTAAATTTTTAGATAAAAAATTAATTTTTAACCAAACGAAAACTAATTTTAAACAAATTTAACCACACAGGTGAATCTAAAGAAAAAATGCATTTCTAACAAAGCAGGTCAACTTTCAAGTTTAATTTTTAATAAAAAAATAATGGAATTTTAAGTAAATAGTTACATTTTTAACCAAAAACATTAATTTTCCACCAAAAAGATGAGTTTCCTACCAAAAAAAAAAACTAATTTTCAGCAAAAGAATTAAATTTTCAAACTAAAATGTCGAATGTTTTAAAAAACGGTTGACATTGAAAGCAAAAAAGATTAATTTTAAACAAGAAATGTGACTTTCAATCAAGAAAGATGAATTTTTAACCAAATAGTTAAATTTTTAACCAAAAAAATTAATTTTCTACCAAACAGATTATTCTGTTTTTCTGTTTTATTCTGATTTTTTAACAAAATACTTGAACTTCGAAGCCAAAAAATGAATTATCAACAAAAGAGTTAAATTTTCTACCCAAAAATATGATTTTTCAACAAGAAATTTAATTTTTCACAAAATTAGTTTATTTCTCCAATGAATAGTTTAATTCAAAAAAAGTAGTTGCATTTTCTATCAAAATAGTTAATATTTCAACCAAAAATATAAATTTTCAACAAAAAATATGAATTTTCAACCAAAAACATGAATTTTCAACCAAAAATATGAATTTTTAACAAAAAAGTTAATTTTCAACCAAGTAGTTTAATTTCCTTCCAAATAGTTTAATTTCCTTTCAAATAGTTTAATTTCCTTCCAAATATGAAAATTTTCAAGCTTAAAAGATAAATTTTTTGCGAAACATTTGAGTTTTCAACCCAATAGTTGATTTTCTTTTGAAACCAAAAAAATTTGAACGAAAAAAGACGAATTTTCAAAAAAATTCTTGAATCCTCAACCAAAGCCGATTAAATTTCAACTACACAACAGCATTTTTAGCCAAAAACAATACATTTTTAACCAAGAAGATTAATTTTCTCCCAAAAATAACGAATTTTCAACTAGAAAAGATCAAATTTCTACCGAAATAAAATAGTTAAATTTTCAGTTGAAGAAATTAATTTTTATCAAAAGCAAACGTATGATCAACAAAATAGTTCAATTTTCAATAAAAAAGATGATTTTTTAACTAAGAATAATAATTTTCTACCAAAATAGACGAATTTTCTACCAAAAATATGAATTTTTAACAAAAAAGTTAATTTTGAACCAAATAGTTGAATTTTCAATCTAAAAAAATTATACAAAACATTTGAATTTTCAACAAAAAAGATGATTTATAACCAAATAGTTTATTTACAATTTGAATAAAAAATCTTTCAATTCAATGAAAGAAGATGAATTTTCAACCAAGAAGTTTAATTTTCTACCAAAAAAGAGGAATTTTTAACAAAATGCATCAATTTTTAACTAAAACGATGAATTGTTGAGCAAAAAAATGTTTTAACAAAGCAGTTTAACTTTTAACTAATCAGTTGAATTTGAAACCAAAAAAAAGCGCAGTTTTAACAAAATATGTCAATTGTCAACGAAAAAGATGAATTTTTAACTAAAATGATGAATCTTCATGAAAAAAATGAATTTTCAACAAAAGTTCAAAATTCAACCAAATGGTTGAATTTTCAACCATAAAGATGATTTTTTTAACCAAGAAGATCAATTTCCTTCAAGAAAAGGCAAATTTTCAACAAAAAATGGAATAGTTAAATTTTCAGTTTTCAAAATTAATTTTCAACAGAATAGTTAAATTTTCAATCAATGAGATATATCGACAACAAAAAGATTACATTTTTAACAAATCACTTGAACTTTCAACCAATAAGTTGAATTTCTAACCAAAAAAAAGATTATTTTTTTGACAAAATAGTTGCATTTTTAACAAAATAGTGAAATTTGAATCCAAATAGTAAAGTTTTTAACCAAAAGATATGATTTTTAAACCAAACATACAGTAGTAGACTTTTCAACCAAAAATATTAATTTTTAACCAAAAATAGTTGGATTTTCATAGATTTAAGCGAAAAACGAGTAAAGGAGAAGATGGAGGAAGTATCTTGAAAAGAGGGGAAAAAATAACTCTTTAAAATAGAAGAAAATATGAGAATAACGGAAAGAGAGTGAAATATGAAATTGATTTTCAAACTTATTAAGTTATTTTTGAATTATACCATTGCAAGGTATAAATATTTTATTATTAAAAATATATTTCTTAGTGAAATTATTAATTTTAGAATAAGTCATTTTCATTTTTCCTCAATACACAAGTTTTTATTACTTCACAATTTCTTTGAATTTAAAGGAAACTAAATAATGAAACGTTTAATGGCAAGTAATATTATAAATTTTGCATTATAAGTTTTTTGTTTTTCCGATATAAGGAAAAAAATTACTGCTATCTAAACCATTTTAATTCTTTTCTGATTTCAAATATTAAAATTTTCAATTTCAACCAGCGAGAAGAAGAGAAAATAATATTTTCCAGAAATTATATCGTTAACTTAAAAAAATAGCAATAATGGAATAGAAGAGAAATTTTGAAGATAATCCTCAAAAATAAATATAATAATATCATGGAAAACATGTGGCCTCTTTGATTTTTTAAAAATAAATGTTCACTTTAAGAACTTATAAATATTCTTTTGATCCAAATAAATAATATTTACAACTTTTCTGCAATTCATCGTGGAATGAATTTACT
Organism: Andricus curvator; assembly: GCA_932195095.1. NCBI lineage: Eukaryota > Metazoa > Arthropoda > Insecta > Hymenoptera > Cynipidae > Andricus > Andricus curvator. The sequence continues at coordinate 88,232 of CAKNYM010048471.1, forward strand.
TTCTCAAATTTTTTATACCAACTACAAAACTTTTTTCGCTAGGCTATTATCGACAATATTACACTCAGAAAAATGTTTGCTTGAAGCAAGCAAATATTTTTTTGACTCTATGTCAAAGATAGAATTTGTATAATTCTAATAATATCTATTCAAGTTAAACAATAGCGTGTTTAAATCAAATAAATTTTGTTTAAATCAAAAAGATATTTGTTGAAATCAATCAAATATTTGTTTGACCCTATATATCAAAGAAAGAATATGTCAAACAAACATTTTTACAAGACTCGTTTGCACCTAGTATTGAAAAGTTGGAAATCTTTTTACTAAAACTTATTCAAGATTTATAAACTTTTAGTACCCGACTGTTTCTATACTTTTTACAAGACAAATTTTGTCCATGTTGATACTCGTTTTACTTTTGATTTGAAAGTCTGATTGTGAGTGACTGAAATAGAAACCTACAAGGAGATTTGGATGACAAAATGGTTAGGGTACAAAAAGTTATTGACGATAAATCAGGTGTATGGCATTCCTAAGATAGCGTTACCCACTGAAAGTCATTACGTCGCTGCAAAGTAATTCCCAACTAAATAAGTAAAGCAATAAATACATAATGCATCCGGCAACTTTTCCCACAACGTTGAAGAGCCAGTTCTATGAAATCATGCATATCACAGTCTTGCGTATGATGTTCCTATTGAGTATTGATATCCCGTATCTATTTAATTTATCCTGAATAGATTTTGATGATCGATTCGATGCCAATAGAATTGTGAAGTTTTTTTTTTGCTAATGATGTAGCTCAGGGTGGCCACCGACCGAAAAATCCGGTAAGCAGACTGGAATGACTACTGGGAAAAAGCCAGAAAATAGCAGAGAATTTTTGATAATACCTGGAACTTTTCCGAATTATTTTTACTTTGCGAATAAATATCGTCTCGCTCGTCGACAAAAATGTGTTTAGAATTGTACTCGGTGTTAGGGGTATGTCTAGTGTTCTAAAGGGTTTAAGTGTTAGAAGAAATGCTCACGAGCATGAGAATATGCTCGAGAATATGCTCGACCTTTATGTGATTTGAGAATTTAATAAGCATTTATGAGCATTTTGAATTAGGATTTAAAAAATCTTATTTTCTACTTTTATTACATTATCTGAGTTTTGCTGGAAAATGCATCGTTTCAAATAGGAAAGGGTGCTAAATTTAAATGATAAAATAAGTCAAAGTGCTAGAAAACATATTATTCGCATTAAACAGTGCCTTATTGAGGGATGCTACAATATCCCAATTTCTAAATTCTTCTAGGTATAAACCCAACCATACACCTAGAAGATTATTAATATTAATGCAAAATAAATTTTGTTTCTAAATATATTTAAAACACTTTTAAGTTGTATTTTCATGTCAAAAAGATAAATTTTCAACCAAAGAAATTAATTTTGCTTCCTCATAGAGGAAGCTTTGTAAAGGTAACATTTTCCAAAAATTTTAAATTCATTTAATTTAACCTTCCCAAATTTAAAAATGTCTAATACAATGCTCTAAGCAATTGTCCGGATGTGTGTGTGTGTGTGGATGTGTGGATGTGTGGATGCGTATGCGGATGTGCGAATGTCACGCTTTGTTGTGAACACGATAACTTGAAAACGGTCACAGATAAATTGATGAAATTTGGAGGACTTATTTTCCCGACTAATATCTTGAAACTGACCGAACGATTTCTAAAAACATTTGTTGCATCTTTTCTGAGCACTTAATAATATTTGAAAAATCGGTTTTTTATAGTAAAACTTTTTTCATTGACATAATTCAAAGTTGATGCAAGAATATAAAAGATTCCTTGGTTCGAGACGAATCGATTGACCTGTACTATTAATATATTTTATTGGAGCGTAGGGAAGTTATGGTAATTTATATATTTTAAAAATCGGTTTTTTATAGTAAAGCTTTTTTCATTGACATAATTCAAAGTTGATGCAACAATATAAAAGATTCCTTGGATCGAGACGAATCGATTGACCTATAATATTAAGACATTTTATTGAAGATTAAGGAAGCTATGTTAATGCATAATATTTGAAAATACGGTTTTTTAAAGTGAAACTTTTTTCTTCAATATAATTGAAACTTGATGCAAGGATATAAAAGATTCCTTGCTTTGAGACGAATTGATTGACCTATAATATTAATATATTTTATTAAAGCGTCGGGAAGTTATGGTAATTTATATATTTTGAAAATCGGTTTTTTATAGTAAAACTTTTTCATTAACATAATTCAAAGTTGATGCAAGAACAGAAAATATGTGTTGATTCGAGACGAATCAATTGACCTATAATATTAAGACATTTTATTGAAGATTAAGGAAGCTATGTTAATGCATAATATTTGAAAATACGGTTTTTCATAGTGAAACTTTTTTCTTCAATATAATTCAAAGTTGTTGCAAAAATATAAAAGATTACTTCGTTCGAGACGAATCGATTGACCTACAATATTAATAAATTTTATTAAAGAATAGAGAAGTTATGGTAATTCATATATTTTTAAAATCGATTTTTATACTAAAAATGTTCTAATTCTCATAATTTAAAGATGATGCGGGAATAGAAAAGTTGTCTTGATTCAAGACGAATCGATTGATCTATAGCATTGATACATTTTATTGAAGAGTAAGGAAGCTATGGTTATGAATAATATTTGAAAACACGGTTTTTTATAGTAAAACTTTTTTCACTAACATAATTTACAATTGATGCAAGAACGGAAAAGATTTCGTGATTCGAGGAAAATCGATTGATCTATAATATTAATACACTTTATTGAAGATTAAGGAAGTTATGCTCATTTATAATATTTGAGTCATCTGCTCCAAACAGAAAAACTTTTTTCATTGACATAATTCAAAGTTGTCGCATGAATAGAAAAGATTTTTTGATCCTAAGTTTTCGAATAGAATAATTCTGACAATTTAAAAAAAAATCATAAAGCTGGCGAAGGGATAGGGTGCGACAGAACTTCTCCCTTCCCTTTTCCAGCTCGAAAAATTATCATTTCGAATTCAAAATTCGATTTGTCTGATTTGTCTTTGTATATCAAAAATTGTTTGTATTATTTTGTAATTTTGTATTTTTTGTAAATTTCTATTTTAAATTGATCAAAATGAAGACTTTAATTGTCTATTATTGAAAAAAGTAACTAATGCTTCCTCTATGAGGAAGCAAATACATTTTCTAACGGGAAGCAAAGTGCTCGTGAAATGAGCACCATATAATTATAAATAGAAACAAAGTGGAAACACTCGAGATCGAATTCACAGCTAGTTTAACTAAAATGATGCATCTCCAACCAAAAATATGAATTTTTAACCAAATAGTTAGTTCAATTTTCAACCCAAAAGATTAATTTCCTACCAAAAAAGACTCATTTTCAACAAAGTTCATGAATTTTCATCTAAAAAAATTAATTTTCAACTAAAAGTAGAATAGTTGAAATGTCAGAAAAATAAATGTTCAACCAAAAAAAAAAAAAAAATGAATTAAAAAAATTTTTTTTTTATAACAACAAAATGATTTATCAACCAAAAACAGAAGAATTAAATTTTCAGTTAAGACGATCAATTTCCAACCCAAAAAATGAATTCTCAACAAAATAATTCAATTTTAAACTAAAAGTATAAATTGACAAACCAAAAATATAATATTTCAATTCGCATTCAGAAAAGTAAATTAAAAAAAACGAGTTTTCAGCAAAATTAATTAATTTTTTACTAAAAATATAAATTTTCAAGACAAATGGAATATTTATATCTTCAGTTAAAAAATTAATTTTCAACTAAAAAGAAACAAATTTTCAACCAAAGAAATTATTTTTTAATCACAATGATGCATTTTCAACCAAAAATATGAAAGTTTGTCCAAATAGTGGATTTTTCAATCCAAAAGACGAATTTTCTATCAACAAAAAAAAAACACATTTTCAACTAAACATTTTTTTTCAATGAAAGAAATAAATTCCTAACAAAAAATAGAATAGTTAAATTGTCTACTAAACAGATAATTTTGTAACGAAAAAGATTATATTTCTATCAAAAAGAATAAATTTTCCACAAAAAATGTAATAGTTAAAGTAAATTTTCAATTAAAATGATGAATCTTCAACTAAAAAAATTTAATTTTCAACGCAATACATGCATCTCAAACTAAAAAGATACGTTTTCTACCAAAAATAAAGTAGGATAGTTTTCAGTCAGTAAAATAAATTTTCAAACAAAAAACAAACGAATGTTCAAACAAAGAAATTAATTTTTAACCAAAAAGATGAAATTTCAACTAATGAGAGAGTACTCTTGTATGAAAAAACACGGATTTTCCACAAATAGTTAAATTTTCACCAAAAAGAGATAAATTTTCAACTAAAAATAGAATAGTTTAATTTTCAGTAAAAAAAAATAATTTCCAATAGAATTAAAGTAAGTTTTCAACGAAATAGTATAATTTTCAACCAAGAAGATTAAATTTCTACCAGAAAAGATACATTTCCGAACAAAAATGGAAAGTTACATTTCCAGATAACAAAATTAATTTTAAATATAAAAAATCTCATTTTCAACCAAAAAGATCCACTTTCAAATTTTCAGCCAAATATTTGAATTTTTAAAGGAATTTCAAACCAAAAGGATGAATTAGTCACCAAGAAGATTAAATATTTGCCCATAAAATTCGAGTTTTCAATAAAATACGGGAATTTTAAACCAGATATTTGAATTTTCAACTTAAGAAAATAAATTTTTAACCAAACATGTACGAGTTAAATTTTCAGTAAAAACAATTGATTCTCATCTAGAAAACATTATTGTCTACAAAAGAATTAAATTTCGAACGAAAGAACGAGGTTTTAACTAAAATGATGAAACATCAACCAAATAAATGAATTTTTAACAAAGTAGTTCCACTTCTAACTGAGTAGTGGAATTTTTTTACCAAAAAAGATGAATTCTCAACGAAAAACGTGATATATTATACTTCAACCACAAAAAGGATTTTGATTTTATACCAAAAATAGTTGAATTAAACGAAAACAGATTAATTTTTAACCAAATATTTGCGATTTTCAACCATAATGATAAAATTAATTTAAACTTTAACTTATCGAAAATTTCCTAACTCTCTCAGGTTTTTCCTGAAATTCCCTGACTTTCTGGAATTACGTGACCTGTAGCAACTCTTTAATTGAAAAAAATGTTTATTTCACTCTAGAATATTTTTGTAAAAATATATGTATTAATTATGATATATATTTGTTTAAACAATAAATGCTTTAAGTTCTCTTTAATGCTCTATAAATGCTCTGTTTGAGATTAAATGCTGAGCATATTCTCGAGAGCATTTGCTTTTTTTATTTTTATTTTTAATGAATTTCTAACTGTTTTCGAAATTTCTCAAAACTAATTTATAATCTAAATTCTTTAAATCTTCGGACCAGCCGTATCCTAGTAAGCTCAGTGAGTTTGCCAGGTATATTTATTATTTGACACTGAATATAAGGTTAACTTTTTAGGGAGCAAAATTTCGGTATTTAAAAATTTATTTCTAAATCATTACAACTTCTATCGACCTCGTTTCTCACTTCAACAATTTTTCATATTCGAACAATAACAAAACTGAAAATGGTTCATTTATATTGGACAAAAATAATTATATATAATTTTCATTTGTTTTATACCATTTTTCTATCAAACAAATAAAAATTATATATATTTCAAACGATGTTAAACTATATATAATTTTTCCGCCTGGGGTTGCTGTATTATCCATTATTTTTTTAAGTAAAAATATAGAATCAATACCAAGTTTTCAGGTACTGTATAGATTTTGTAGGAATTATTTTTTTTAATGGTTTAGTATGAGGAATTAAGAAAATCAGTTTAAATTGTATAAAAATGACTATATGTTAAAATAAAACGTTACAAATTTGCCGCAACGATCACAAATAAATCTTATTAGGCAAGTGATACTACGTCTTACAAAATCAGCAAAATCTAAGAATTTTTATTTATACATCTTTAAATTGAACAATTATAAACAGCACATCGTAAAATTTAATAAATTTTCGATTGTAAATCTTCAAAAATGTAGAACTTTACATTGCAAATCATTAAAATTTAAGAGTTTCTAATTTTTTAAATTTACAATTAAAAATTATGTAAGTTTCAAGTATTACAATTATTAATTCTGTAATTTTTATGCTTTACATTTGAAATTTCGTCATTTTGAAAAATTTAGATTTGAAAATTGGTCCTTTGACTATAAAAATCAGGACTACTGAAAAATCCCGAAAAATAAAATTCCCGACACTGTAAAATTCATGAATTGGAAAATTCTCGACCAAAATTTCAGAATAATAAAATTCCCGAACTATAAAATTCAAAAATTTTTAAATTCCCGAATGATATTATTCCTGAGCAGTTTATATAATATTCCCGAATTCGAAAATTCTCGAATGATAAAATTCCTGAAAAAAATTGCCGAATTACAATTAAAACTACATTATAATTAAAAATTTGTTTAATTATAAAAAAATTTAAATTGCTTATATTCGGGAATTTTATAATTCGGGAATTTTCCAATCTGGGAATTTTATTATTTGGACATTTTATTGTTTAGAAATTTTATTATTTGGGAATTTTCCCTTTCGGGAATTTTATAGTGTTAGCAATTTTATTTTTCTGGATTTTTCAGTCGTCCCTAAAAATCATCAAAATTTAAGAATTTTTATTTATACATCCTTAAACTTGATGACTTCTCAATAGTAAATATTTAAAATTGAACTATACCAACAAAAAAGCGTTCAAAGGTGTAAATCTTGAAATTTGAATAATTTGCAATTATATATTTTCAAAATTCAAGAATTTTCAATTGGAACTCTTCAAAACTGTAGAAATTTGAATTGTAAATATTTAAAATTGAAAAGTTTTCAGTTTTCAAAATTTACAATTATTAATTATCAAAATTTTGTTTTACAATTAAAAATTATGTAATTTTGATTATTAACGTTCCAAATTTCTGCAAATTGGAATATTTCGAATTAAAATCTTAACACATCTTCACAATCGTCAAAGTCATCAAAATTTAAGAATTTTTACTTATACATCTTAAAAATTGAACAATTTTAAACTGCATATCGTTAAAATTACAGAATTTTCAATTGTAAATCTCCAAAATTGTGAAACTTTGAATTGGAAATATTTAAAATTGAAGAGCTTTTAATTTTTCCTTGTTTGATTTTTTTGAAAAGTAAGAGAAGCAAGGACAAATGAGAGAATCGGTAGTGCAAGAAGTAGGAGAAGCATGAGAAAATGAGGGAAGGGGAAGTAGGTAAAGTAAGGTGAAGTTAGGGGAGGGAAAAGTAGAGAAATTGATCGGAAATGGGGGGAAATGAGTGGAGGGTGATTAGAGGAAGTGAGGGTAACCTGAGGAAAATGTAAGGGAAAATTAGAAAGGGGAAGTGAGGGGAAATAGGGTAACTTATTGGAAGTGAGGGAGGATGTTGAGTGAAGTTAAGGGATGGATAGTAGGATAGTGCGGATAAGTAGGGGAGGGAAAGTTAAAGCTGGGGAGGTAAGTAGGAGAAAGGGAGTGTTAGCTGGGTATTGAGGAGAGGAGGAAGGAAGGGGAAGAAGCGTAGGAGAAGGTTTGGGAAGGTAGGGTGGTATCCAGAGTAATCCGCTTGTAATCTAGTATTATCCAGAGTTATTAATTAAAAATTATTTTTAATTAATTTTTTTCGGAAAAAAGATTTTCTACTTTCGCTCCGCTGGGAATCGAACCACAGAACTTCCGATTGCCGGTCAGGTGCTTTCCCATTAAGCTACTACTCACTTGTTTTATTACCTACATTATAAACAAATAAAAAATTACTTCAATAAAATGTTTGTCATTACATTGGAAAAAATTGAAATTTTAAATAAGGGCCTACTTCTTTATCTCGCTTATTATTGTTACACTCATTGTGATTAATATTAATAGAAAGAACGGTTTTTATGTTATTCTGAAATACTTAGCAAAAAAGTTTAATTGAATAATCCCAACTTGCTGATTTTCACTCATCTACTAAATTTGGAAATAAAACTATTCTCATCAAATTCTAAGTCAAGTTTGCAACAAAAAAAGAGAGAATTGTAATTTCTAAGAATACTAATAATAATTCTTTTTTTAGGGTCATTGAATTTTAGCGATCATCCTAGAAGAAGAAACGATTGCCAACTGCGGACAATAAGTGGTATTTTACGAATGAGATTTTTTTGAATACTAACATATAGTTCAAAAAATATACTGAATTTGAAAATTTGCTTGCGACTTTTACATCAACTTTGCGTAAGTATTATTGTTACGGTAATTTAAAATTTATATAGTCAAGACTATTTCGAAGAACTTAAACTGTGACTAAATTAAAGACAAAATTATCAAATCTTCTCAAAATATTCATATGTGTATGTAAAGAAATACAACATTAAATTTTTTCGATATAATTTAATAGGAACGTCTATTATTTCGTTTCTAAAGGAGATTAAAAACTATATATCTAATTATTTTTTTCTTTTCAGATGCTGAAAGATGTATTTCTTCAAGAGGTTTTCGTCAAAAATAATAATTCGTGTTTCTAAAATATGGTTAGTTGGAAAAGGTCCTATTTCGTTTAACTAATGAAAACTTTGAAGTTAATAATTTATTTAAAATAATTATTATTACTGTAGTTTCTATTTTTAAATTTAAAAATGTACGCAACATTTACTTTTGATTTCAAAGATTTCAATTCAGTCCAATAATTTTATAAACCTACACGGAAAAAATTTATCCGTAAAAAAGTCACGAACTAGTAGCTAGGTCTCGGATATGAGAAAAATTCATCGGATATTTATGTATTTTCGTAAATAACCTGCGAAATTTGAGAAAGATTGACGAACTCGATGTGAAAATTCTAAAACGGTTCATCACTTTTTTTTTACGTGAATAATTACAAAAATATTACGAGTGATTGGGAAGAGATTCTCAGAGCACTCACGAGCTTGCCCGACAAATCTGGGAACTCGAAACTAAGTTCGCCTGTACGTGGCCCACACACACACTCTCCCAAACGCGCGGTGCGTGTGTGCGCTCGTATGTGTGCCTCGAGCTCGTCGGATGAGTGGCTCGAAATTTTATAATACCTATTTTGTTTGGCCTTGATGGCTGCGCGTGTTTATGCACTCCTGGTTTATGTTTAGAAACTTGTCAGTCAGCAGTCTGTGAGGGTTCGAATCTTCTGAGTTGCGAATTTATAAATTAATATAAAATTAAATCGCACAAATAAAATTTTTCCTCTGTATATTTCAGTCTGAAATTTTCAGGAACTATTCGTAGGAAATTCGAACTTTTCGTAAGAAACTTCGAAATTTATCCATATATTTCTCATAGAAATAAGGATGTAATGTTTCATTTTTTTATCTCGTATCCGAGACCTAGCTACAAGTTCGTGACTTCTTCACGGATAAATTTTTTCCGTGTAAAGGTGGTTAAAAACGAAAATCCCTAATATACTTAGGATGGTCGTATCTATTTTGGTGAGCTTAGGAGAGCTGGAAAAGGGCGTCTAGGTGTACCGATATTCGGTGAGCGTTGCATAAATATTTTCAGTAATCCAAGATACTTCGATTTAGGATACTTAAAAATTGAAGACTGTCAAAAATGTTTAACATTTTTTTATTTTACACTGAAGCAAAAGTTGTAGCGTGGGAATTCATTTTTTCAGATAAATGCAGTGTAACAGGATACTTTGGCTTCAAAATAAAAGATTTTTTTCACCATTAATGGCTTTTCAAGCCATTTAAGCCATTTACAAATTTTATATTAAATTCCCATATAATAATATTTACATATAATTATCATGATTTAAAAAAAAATCATTCTCTGGGAATTTTCATTATTGTAATCAATGAAAGTTAACAAATTACATAAACGTAAACTGAACAAAGTGATATTATTTTCTTTCTTTCTTTAGTTTTGACCTCTTCTTTACGTGGCAAAAAGTTAAGATAATGATTTTATGTCATATATTTAAAAAGTCTAATTTTCAAGCGATAAACCCAAATTTTCTACCAACCAGTAAAGGTTTCAACCCGAGAATATTAATTTTCAATAAAAATTTCAATCTCAACCAACAAGTTGAATTCTCAACAAAATAGCTGAATTTTCAGTTTAAAAAGTTAATTTTTAATCAAAAAAAGAATTTCGAACACAGAAGATTCATTTTCTACCGAAAAAGACAAATTTTTAACAAAATAGATAAATTTTTAACCAAATAGTTGGATTTTAAACTAATAAGATTACCTTTCTACCAAAAAGACGAATTGTCAACCGAAGTGTTACATTTTTAAGCAAAAAAGAATTTTCTACAAAACAGTTGAATTTTCAACCCGAGAATATGAATTTTCAATAGAAAAGTTACCACCAACCACTTGGATGAATTTTGGAGAAAGTAGTTAAATTTGCAGTTAAAAAATTAATTTTTATCAAAAAAAAAATACGATTTTTCAAAACAGAAGATTAATTTTCTACTAAAAAGATAAAGTTTCAACAAGATACATACATTTTTAACGTAGTTGATTTTTCTACCACAGTTTTCAATTTTCAAGCGAAAAACGCGAATTTTCTGCAAAACAGTTGAATTTTTAACCCCAGAATATGAATTTTCAACAAAAAAGTTAATTTTCAAACAATAAGTTGAATATTCAACGAAAAAGTGAAATTTTTAGTTAAGAAATTAATTAAAAAAAAAGGAAAACGAATTTTCAACTGAAATTATTAATTTTCAACCAAAAAAATTAACTTTTTAGCAAGTAGTTCAACTTTCAACCAAGTAGTGGAATTTTCAACCTAATATTATGAATATTTAACCTAAAAATGTAATGATGAACAAAATATTCGAATCTTTAACTAAAAATTATTAATTTTCTACCAAACATTTGAATTTTCAACCAAAAGAGTGATTTTCTACAAAAAAAATAGTTAATTTTTGTACCAAATTGTTGAATTTCCGAGCCAAAAACAGAAATTTTTCCCAAAACAGTTGAATTTTCAATGGAAAACTTATTTTTTAACCGAAACGAAATAATTTTATTCCAGGAAGTGGCATTTTGATCAAAAAACGGTACAATTCCCAGATAAAAAGATACATTTTTAACCAAACAAATTTTTCAGTCAAGAAGGAAAAAACTTTTTACCAAAGTGTTGAATTTCCAAGCGAGAAAGGCAAATTTTCTACAAAACAGTTTAATTTTTAACAAAAAAGCTAATTTTCAAAGAATAAGTTGAATTTTCAACAAAATAGTTTAATTTTCAGTTAAAAAATTAATTTTGAATAAAAAAATACTAATTCAAAGTCAAATTATGAATTTTTAACCAAGAAAATTAAATTTAGAATGTAGTTCAACTTTCAACCACAACTAGTGGAATTTTTAACCTAACAAGATGAATGTTTAACGCAAAATGTAATAGTTGATATTTTAACAACAACAAAATATCAATTTAAAGTAATAAACTTCTGGATTACACAAAGAAAAACGAAAATTTAACAAAATACTTAAATCCTCAACTGAGAAAGAATAATTTTGTACCAAGCATTCGAATTTTTAACCACAAAAATGATTTTCTACCAAAAACTATGAATTTTCAATAAAATATATAAATTTTCAACCAAGTAGTTGAATTTTCGAGCCGTAAATATAAATTTTCTACGAAACAGTTGAATTTTGAACAAAAATGTTTATTTTCAACCGAAAACACGCTGAAAAAACCAGTTCTCGTCAGATCACCGAAGTTACGCAGCGTTGGGCGCGGTTAGTACTTGGATGGGTGACCATTCGAGAAAACTGAGTGCTGTTGGCACATCGTGGGTGTGGTGAGCCCACACTTGTAGTTATTTACTACAAAAAACTATCCACCTAGAAACACTACCCGAATCGGGTAGTGTCACGCCTACCCTGAAAGGGAAATGGCTTAATGGTATACATACATACATACAAACAGTTCATTTGGAACATTATTGAGCATTCTGAATGAAAAAACAGTGAGATTTCTACAAAAAGAGATGAATTTTCACCCAAAACAAATTTGTATTCAAGAAGGAGAAAAGATTCAAATTTTTGAATTTGAAAGACAACAAAAATGTTCAACAAAGTAGTTGAAGTATCAACCAAAAAGTATGGAATGGAAGCTTCTAATGTGTCCCCTAAGGGTTTACATTTTTCTTGTATCTCTTCCCTATTCCTTTACACACCCCCCACACACACTTACTTGGTGATGGGAGGGGAACCTACAGTTTAAGGTGGGTTCCGAACCACCAAGAGCAACAGCTTTAAGTACTTAGAGAACCTTTTTCTCTAGAGGTACCGGTCCCACAACTCTCCGGAGATGAACAACTCCCTTGCTAGGCTAGTGTTCACCGCATGGGCCGCCGAGGCTCTTCCAGAGTGCGAGGCGGGAATCGAACCCGCAAGCCGACGCGACGTAGTGGGTCCAAAGCCTATGCCTTAACCCCCACGACCATCGTCCCACTTCTCAACCAAAAAGTATATCTCTTTAACAAAATTGGAAATTTTTCAACAAAGGTATTCAATTTCGAACAAAAAAATGAAATTTTTAATCAAAAAAAAAAAATAATAATTATGTTAACAGCTCTAACTTGTTGGCGTATGTTAACAATAAAATAACTGTGTAAATGAGAAAGAAGATATTAAAATATTATATTGTTTACTGATTGATAAATAATTTGTTGTATTGAGGTTACATTTTGAAATAGAATGAAGTATAAGTTAAAGGAAAATATTATCTTACTAAAGTTATTTACGGAGACATTATTCTGATTTCAAACATTCCCATAATTAATAAGTTTAATGGAACTTTCATATTTGAGTTATATTTTAAGATTATTGGGGGTTATTGTATCGGGGGTGTAGTGTAACGATTTTTCTATGCTGTCTTACATGGGGTACAATTTTTGTTAAAAATTCATCTTTTTAGGTTGAAAATTTAACGCCTTGCTTGAAAATTGAACTAGTTTATTAAAAATTAATTTTTTTTGTTGATGATCCATAATTTCAGTTCAAGCTTTAACTGTTTGTTTGAAAATTGACTTTTTTGTTGGACATTGATATTTTTTGGTTGAAAATTCAACTGCATTGTAGAAAATTCATTTTGGTTTGAAAATTCACCTATTTGGTGGAAAGTTAATCTATTTTGGTTGAAGATTCAACTGTTTTGCTGAAAATTCGTCTATTTGGTTAAATTGTATTTTGTTGTATTTAAAATTAAGAAATCTTTTCCTGTTGAAATATCAACCATTAGACTTTTCATTGAAAACTAATCTTTTTAGATTGAAAATTCAACTTTTTGGTTGAAAGTTGAACTTCTTCATTAAAAATTCATAATTTGAGTTGAAAATTCAACTGTTTCTTTCAAAATGGTTCTTTTTTCATTAGAAATTTATATTTTTTGGTTGAAATTTCAACCGCATGGTGGAAAATTCACCATTTTGGCTTGAAAATTCGACAATTTAGTAGAAAATTCAACTTTTTGGTAGAAAATTCGTCTTTTTGGTAGAAAATTAATATTTCCGGTTTAAAATTCAACTATGAGTTAAAAATTTATGAATTTTGTTGAAAATTGTATTTTTTGATTGAAAATCAAATTTGTTGGTTAAAAATGCAACGGTTTGGTTGAAAATTATTGTATTTTCATTGAGTATTTCACTATTTTGCTGAAAACTTTTCTTTTTTGGTTAAATTATATTGTGCTTTATTCTAAATTTAAATATTCTTTGTTGAAATTTCAACTATTATATTTTTAATTGCAAATTCGTCTTTTAAATTCAACAATTAGATAGAAAATTCAACTATTCTGTAGACGATTCGTTTTTTTTTTATAATAAAAATTAACTTTTTCTAATGAAAATTTAACTGTTCCATTTTTGGTTAAAAGTTGATCTTTTTAGTTCAAAAAATCAACTATTCCGTTGAAAATGTATGTAATTTGTTGAAATTTCTCCTTTTCAGTAGAATATTAATATTTCTGGTTGAAAATTCTACTATTAGGTTAAAAATTTATGAATTTTGTTGAAAATTGTATTTTTTTATTGAAAATCAAATTTTTTGTTTGAAAATGCAACTATTTG